>RXID01016076.1:97048-196863 GCA_005019695.1 Trichopus zeylanicus subsp. travancoricus
ATCATCATCAGTTGAATTTGGAAATAATATATGAGAAATAATATGCATATGATTAAAAAAATAAAAATTAACATAAGCACATTTAACTTATTATTAAAATATAATTGATATATACATAATTTATTAAATATAATGTAATACAACTAATCATCATCATCATCATCATCATCAGTTGAGTTTAAAACATCTGGATATTGAATTATTAATTCAGTACCTGAACGATCCAGATGAACATTTATAGACATACGAGAACAACTAGCTCTGCACAATCTCGTGACAGCGATTCACATGAGGGTAAGACCGACACAAATTTTTTTTGTCTTTACTTTTGATGGAACGATCATTGCACATCGACACAAATTTTTTTTGTCTTTACTTTCGATGGAACGATCATTCACACATGCACGTGAATAAAAAAAATCAACGTGTTTCGATCAAAATCATTTTCATTTCAGTTTCAACCAAAATATTTTTTTTATTAATTATATTTTGACTAAAATTTAACTTTATTTCAATTATTTTTTAACTTCAAATTAAAAAATTATAATATGTTTAAAAAATTTAAAAAATAATGAATAATTACGTAAATAATATTATGTACGTGAACAGTATATGATAGAAACTGATAAAGACGTCGAAATCAAATTGGCGATAGCGCAGGCCCCAGTGTAAGGTCGGTCTCAGCTTGCGGGAGTACGGGTCAGGTCAGTGAGGGTGCGAGATAGGCGAGGGAGCGGTGGCAGACTCGCTAGGGCCCTTGGGCTCGAACACGAAGCCGATGCGAGGTCCACACCCCCCCCCCCCCTTTTGCCCGCGAGCTCCCGCTCACTCACCCGAGCTCGGCGAGCTCCCACCCACGCACTCGAGCCCGCATGCGCTCCTGCCCGTGTGCTCGCCAGCGCACGCTCACCCAGCGAGCTCCCGCCCACGCTCGTTGGTGAAGATGAAAAGTAAACCCTAACCGAAATCCAAAATAGGGTTTTGGTTCGGGGCCGGCCGAAACGGCTCGGTTTCGGTTGAAACGTAAAACAATGTTTTCAACAACTCTTTTTAAAGGATATTTTGGATATTTCATAATGACAAAATTTCTATAAATATTCTCATATTGCCTATTTTTTTCATATTCTTTCAACTCTCAAATCTTTAATATTCAATTCAAGACTTCAAACTCCAATAGTTTAACTTTATTTTGACTTTTTGGCATTTCGCTTCAACTAGGTCAGCTATTCAGTTCTTCGACTCTTTCAGTCTTTTTCCATCTCTTCAAGTAAATTTTTTTGACGATTTTCTTGATCATGACATACTCTTCTTTTAATCTTTTTGTTTTTTTAGAATGAGTCTGAAGTTACAAATCTTCAATCTAAACTTGAGATTGATATCAGCTAATGTTTTTTAAATCAACTTCAAGCATAATTGAAGGTATCGAGAAAGTAATGTGCAAGAAATATAAAGCTTAACTAGATGCCATAACTGCAAATATAACCAACTACATTTAGTCTCATTTAAAAAATGGAATATGACTTAACTCAAATATAACTTTTTTGACAAGTGATTCTTGTTCTAGTTCATTTGACATTCATAAATTTTCAAAAAAATATGAAAAATTAGTACAATATATTATTTAGGACGAACATTCATTTTTTTTGCAAAAAATTTACAATAAAAGAGCTACTCCAAGAGTTAAATTCACTCTATCAGAAAATATCCAAAAATACTACAAAAAGTGATGTAGTTAAAATGTTTAAAACAAAAAAAAAAAAACTTTTTTTTAGGTTGTGAATAGATAATTGCTCTTATTTTCTAATTATTGAAGTGTTGATTGTGATGTATTTTATATTTGTATCACCATTTATTATATTAATGATATATAAATATTATATAAATGTATTATTAGTTTTAGATTTTTGGAGTGTTCTCATAATATTGCTAATGTTATTAATATTATTTTTCAAACTATTTATGAGTATAATATTTAAGATAAAATATTTAGTATTAGTTTTGACAATGTAATAATAATATTGATGTTGTTAATTTACTTAAACATTAGTTACCTATTATATTAGGAGAATATTTATTTCATATTCATTGCACATATTATATATTTAATTTAATTATTTAAGATGGACTGAAATTTTCAAATTAGTATATGAAATTGAAAAAACTTAGAAATTTATGTAAATTTATTAGATTTACAACTAGTCATGCTCAAGATTTTAAAGATTTGTGTAAATTCTCTCTTAATATCGAAGATAGATGAAATACTACCTATAAATTATTAAAAATTTGTCATGATTATAGAGATGTGCTTTTTTTTTAATGCACAATACATGGGTAGTTTGTTATTTATCGATGTATTGTGCATAAAAAAAGTTAGCACGTATGTATAATTATAACAAGTTTTTAATAATTTATAGATAGCATGTCATCTGCCTTTAGTGCAAAGAGAAATTTTTAAGTGTCTTTTTACATTATTTACACAAAACTTTAAAATTTTGAGCACAACTAGTTGTAAATTTGATAAATTTACATAAATTTCTAAATTTTTCAATTCTATATACTACATTTGAAAATTTAAACTCATCTCGAACAATTAAATTAAATATATGACATATGCAATAAATATGAAATAAATTTTCTTCTAATATAATAAGTAACTGATGTTTAAATAAATCAACAGTAGTAATATTATTACTTGCATTGTTTAAAGTAATATTAAATATTTTATTTTGAATATTATAATTATAAATAGTTTGAAGAAAAATATTAATAACACTAGTAGTATTATGAGAATACTCCAAAATTTTAGAACTAATAATGTATTTATACAAAATTCGTGTATTATTAATATAATGAGCAGTAATGTAAATATAAAATGTACCATAATCAACATTCTAACAATCAGAAATAAGAGTAATTCTTTATTTATAACCTTAAAAAAATCATCTTTTTTTATTTTAAACATTTTAATTGCATTATTTTTTACAGTATTTTTGGATATTTTTTAGTAGAGTGGATTTAACGTTTGGATTAACTCTTCTATTTTAAAAATTTTCTATAAAAAAGGTAGTTTATTCCAAATAATATATTTTATTAATTTTTCTTGTGTTTTTTCTTTTGAAAATTTATGAATACCAAATAAATTAGAATAAGAAATACTTGCAAAAAAAGGTTGTGTTTGAGTTAAATCATCATGTCCTGTTATGATATCTAGTTGATTTTTACATTTTTTTTTTATCTATGATTTTTTCGATACCTTCAATCACTATAAAATCGTAGTACTATTAAACATCACTAATTTTCTTTCTTTCAAAATTTCAGTGCAGTTGAGGTTGATTTGAAAAAAATTGACCGACATCAATCTCAAGTTTGAATTGAAAATTCGAAACTTAAAACTCATCATCCTAAAAAAAATTGAAAGAGAAGTATGCTATGATCAAACAAATCTTCAAAAAAAAAAAAAATCTAATTAAAGAAACGAAAGAAGACTGAAATAACCGAGAAGACAAAAAGCCAGCATGATTGAGTCGGACTATCGAAACTTAAAATCTCGAACTGAATATTAGAGACTTGAGAGTGAGGAGAATACGAAAGAAATTTGTGAGTTATTGTACGAAAAAATGGATAATATAGGAGGTTAAGTTCAGACTTAGAAAGAAAAAAAAAAGGAAATTGGACAAATAATATCGGTCTGGGTTTGACTTATTGGTACCGCGGATTACGTCTAATATGTAGATTGTGAGAGGGTTATTGGAACGATCCATAATTATGGACCGTATGAGTATGACACGAGTAGTACAAATTTTATGCCGTGCTGGACCGGGGGCTGCCGGCCCGGATTGCCACGACTCATTTCATGGAAAAAAAAAAAAAAAAAAAAAATCCAAAATAGTTGCGGTGGAGCCAATTGCCGATGAGGAAACAGGTCTGGAGCCGAATGAAAAAGATACGGGTTAAGGTATTTCCATGTGGCATTTTACTTTTTGCAGCATTCATGTGCTTTTCCTTCAAATTTTCCAAATCTGGGAAGCTGCAAATAAGTCGTCGAAGGTTTATGGCATAAAACCTGTCAGTACGCACATCCATTCGTTTTGTCTTCAGAAACCTAATTTTTAAATTATCGCTATACCATTTTTGGACACAGCCTGTTGATGTCACCTTGCGGGAACTGGTGGAGGTGTGCTCGACCTTATCCGCCTTGAGCAGGTTCAACTGACAGGCCCGGTTGCTGGAGTCATGACTGACTCTTCGGGTGGGTGGCGCTCACGCAGCAACTCCGAGAAAAGATTCCCAAGATTGCTGCTGTGCAGATTCTTGTGGTTGGAACCTATAATTTACTGTTATGTATTGTCCTCAATACTGTATGAAAGATCCTTTTATATCTGATAATAATTTTCCTCCATGCTATATTGATCATATAGCGAAATTATTATCAATTTCAAAACATTTAGTCAGTTACAATGACATGCATTTACTTTGTGGAATGACCGACGTCTACTTTCCAATAAGAAATAATTATTAAAATATTAAGACCAAGATTAAAATGTATCTTAATTCATAAGCCAGTCATGGATTTAAAACCACGCGTGATAATTTTTTTTTCCTCATTTTTAAAGGCTTTTTGGAAATTTAATTTGGTTTAACTGAAAGTCCATCATTGGTCTGGCTGTATTTTGAATTTCTGAAAATAAAATCCTAAATCTCAAAATTCTGAAAATTTAAATCTAGAATTCATTCTCCCTTCGATTTGGAGATGGCTCAAATCTAGTGTTGAGATAAATTGCTGTTTAAACTTTACACATGAGATATAAATTCAGGTAAATGAACGAAGAAAAATTACCTTTAATCTACATGTAAGCAAACGGATTCTAAGTGTCAAGTTCTAGTTCGCTTGTTTTGTATTTTGATTCTTGGGTTGGAGTACAACTAGCTAAATTGTAAGCTTTTGAGGTAAATTAATCGTTCAAATTTTACACAAATACCATATCTACAAGGGTGAGGATTCCACAAACACAAAACCCTGCTCTATTGAGTTGTAGTCCTGCTCTGTCCTGAAGGAGATGCTTCACAGCTGCCATACCTCTTTCCAGGGTAGAAATTGGTGCAAAGACCCCCGTGCACTTCCAACTTTGTACTCAAATCTAAATCCAACGAATAGCTAGATGAAGCACCTGTGCCATATACCCAGGGTATAGTTTTAAACCTTATTCACCTTATCCTGTTTTTCATTCACAAGAGGAAGCATCTCCACACGACTTCGGGGCGTCCTGGGTGTCCCTGGTCCTGATTGCTGAGAAATTCTCTGCCTGACAACGCCATAGAAGGTGCAGCCCATGAGAGTAATGGCACAGCCTATTGCATTCATTGCAGATATCGGGTTCCTGAAGATAAGCCAGGAGATGAGCACAGCCACCGCAACCTGCAAATAAACATATCCAAATGTATTTAAGATCTGTGCAGAAGTGAGAGGGTGAGTACTGAACAGTTGAGGAACAAGACCTTGAGATTGCCAGCGACATTGAAGGTGACAGCAGTAGCTGAGTGGATCACATAGAAGATGGAGAAATTGAGACAGAAGGCCAGCACACCGGAGCTGAAGATGATGATCAGAGATGATAAGACAGAGTCATGGGTCTGGAGCCAGTTCATTATGCCACCTCCTTCAAGTAGCATTGCAGGTACAGCCAGAATCATTGTAGCAAAGGGGGCCATATAGTAGACTGTGTTTATGCTGCACAGAAAAGAGCACCAGAATCAGAAGGCTGAAGACTCGAGGTTGATCCTTCTTGCTTTTCTTAATGTGCATTCCTTCCAAAGATGGCAAACAAGGAGGGAACTGCTAAGCAAAGCACTGCCTCAAGCTAAACAAAGGTAACATATTATATTTGCGGATATTTTAGCAAGCACTCATCCAGCTTCTGAACTTCTGAAAAATGGGGTCTAATAAAAGTGCCACTAATATTGCTGCTTCAATAAGTTATATAAACCACTCAAGTCTAAGCTAAACTCTAATAACTATCCTTCTGCCTTCAATCCAAAAGCCAAGTAACTTGTCCGAGCAGATTGATCTAGTTGGCTACAGATAGCCTGCAATTGTTAACTTGTCTATGGACCACCTGCTGAACTGTAGCCAGTAATCCATTACATCATTTCATGAGTTACAGCACGGGAAATATTCAGTCATTTTGCATGCTTGTATTCCAGACTTTAAGGTTCAGGTGATTTGTCTATAGATCCTGTGGAATCCATTTTCTCGAGTGAGTTGAAGCATTCCCAGCAACAGAAAAACTTTCTCTTCTATAAATAGTACCCTAGATATCAAGTTGGTAGCTTTTTTTATTCTCCCTAGAACTTGTGATGTTCCGGTATGTCACAAGGTGTTATCTTTTCAGAGAGTTCTGTTCAATGGGATAAAGAAACTTTGATATGCACATGAATGATGAGTGCAATTGTGAAATTCACTCACTAGGAAGAAGTTCTATGAGTTATGCAGAAAGCATCAGACTCATGTTCATAAGTTGAGTGCGCTAGATGAACTCCGACCCTATTATTTTGGCTGGGTAGCTAAATAGCTAGGAATGTCCTAAGATAAGCCTGGACTAAACCTTGGAATCTTAATGAGGTTATTTCTTTTAGGTCCTCCTCGTCATTATTCTGCTACAATATACCAAAAAGAGTACATGCATATTACACACAGAAGGTAACGAGGCATATATACTCTCTCACAAATGTTCACATCATGAAGCAGATTGCAATACACAATTATATATAGTCACTTTGGAATAATCATCTGAGGTGCTAATTTTGGTTCCAAGTAAACCACCAATCCAGTAAAAGTTCAGAAGTTTAGCCGATTGACTATAGTTGCAAAGTAGCATGTCTTACCATACAGCAAAAAATTCACCAAAGAACAAATTTTATGACACTATATTATCAACTGTAGTCTGCAAATAGACTTCAACAATATCACTTTTCAACTGCAAAACAATGCATTAAATTAGGGTGAGAGAAAAGCCCCAATACCTATCAAATTTGTATCCATGAAGTAGAGACTCTGCTAGGATCGTCTTTGTAGAAGTAGCCAAGCAACCAAACAGAGCAGCACAGAATCCAAATACGTTAAAGCTAAGCTCAGTAATAGAGGTTAGAAGAATTCCACCAACAATGGGAACCAAAGAAGCCCATATCCGCAAGTCAAAATGTTTCCTCCAAACCAACCATTGCAAAATAACTACAAATAACACCAAGAGATCAGAATTGTCTGTGGCATCTACTTCAACAGAAACAATCAGAAAGTATAAGCATGACGGAATAGACCTGTTGTTGCCGGAGTGAATGATTTAATAGTCTGCATGAAAGAAACGGGAATGTACCGCAGGCTCACATTCCCTAGAACAATGTTGACACAGAACACAAAAGACATGGGAAATATTCTCCTCCATCGGTCCTCAGGATCGACCTCAATCAGTGGTTTTATTCTGAACAGTTTGATGGCAATATATGCTCCAACAGCAGAGCAAATGAAATGGATGCATGACACAGACAGAGGAAACTTAAAATCTAGTTTCTGAATCAAAAAAGAAAAGAAAAGAAAATGAAACCTCTCCCGATTGATATGAATCAAGCGACAACTAAATTCAAAGCGAGCGAGATGAATAGAGCTCCAAGAATAATTACTTCACTTCTTCTTCAAATGTTTTTTTAATAAAAAAAATTCTTTTCTATAAATTTTCGGAAAATGGATACATTAAATTGGTTACAAGAAACGAAAAGCTTTCACTAAAAATCGCACATTGCAAAACAGAAAAACGAGAAATTATCCATCAAGACTACTCCAAAACACATGCCCCAACCAAAAAGAACAAAAGAAAACCGCAAATCAGGAACCGAAACTGTCCAATCAGCAAAAGACCCTCGTAATTCACCCAAATCACGAAAATTTAAGCCCGAAACACCAGAAAAAAAAAAAAAAAAAGGCAAAACCAAGACCGCAAAAGATGAAACCTTTCCGCACCTGAAAGATCCACTTATTGATGATGATGACGGTGACGTTGAACCCCCACCACTGCAGGATTGCCAGCACGGACCGGAAGGCCCCCGGGCACTCCATCCCCGGCGATTCCCCCGGATGCAGCGAGACGGCGACGGAATCCCAGATCCGGAACGGCTCCTCAGGCCCACCGGATCAAAGGAGAAGCCGGGGAGGAGGGGGTCCGAGCAGGGGCCGCGCTCCCTAGAGCCGCTTCCATTGATATGTATGAGAAAGAAGATGGAAAGAGAGGCTTGGGATTTCGAAAAGAAACCGTCGCTTTTCCTTTTCCTTCTGTCTTTTTTTTTTTTTTTTTTTTTCCATTTGAATATATCTCCTTACAAAACGGTTAAAGTTATATATAACTCCCCATAGATTTAAAATTTATATATCACATTTCGTATAAAAAATTATTATTATTTATTTTAGAGTCAAACTCAACATTAACTTTTAATTATAATTATAACAAAATGAAATTGATCCTAATCTAATATACAGATATGCTTATGGATATGAAACGCACTTTCTAACAGGGTTTTAACTTCCCGGGTTTGTTGGGCCCAAACGTTTTAGTTTTGAATTCAATCGAATCATTTCTGTATAAATAATTATTTTTGAATTTTAGAATTATAATATCTATGACATAATTAAAGTTTAACTTAGTAGGTAAGACTTAATTTCGGATGCTCAAATTTAAATCCAATTTGGTACAATTTTTTTACTTTTTAATATTTAAGTACTTTTTAACTAAAAAAATTTATTTAATAATTCTTTATTATATATATATATATATATATATATATATATATCTAATTTTTTAAATATTTTTAAATTTAAAATAAAAAATTAATAAAAAAATGAAAAAAATTGATTGGAAGACATGTCGATTTCAGTAGCGTCAAAATCGATCTTGAAATCAATATTTAAAATTTTACTTTCTAATTTTATAAAAAAAATAAAAAAAATTTATTACATAATTAGTTAAATTGTATATATTTTTTTTTGTCCACCTCCAACACATGCATTTAGAATTTCTCTATAGTTTCAAAATAACCTAAATTCGCCATAGAGATTAGTTTCAAAAGTAGAAAACTTGCTCGAAATAAGATGAGAAACAATTATTGCTTTAGTTAGAAACCAAAATTCTCTCGACTCCAAAATCGTAATCGCTTCAAATTGGAGCTCAAGGAACACCGAAACAAGTATCTCAATTCAAACCAAACCCCCAACCATCTATAAACGTAAAACCAATTATTCTTAAGGTGTAAAATTCCACGGTTGGAGATTAAATCATTTTAACAGTTAATTGAGTCTTAATCTTGATTAAGCTAAGCTTAACTTCTCTTTTTGTATGCTAATGGGTATTTTCGATATTTTTTATAACCTCTAATATTGTTAAAAAGGATATTCATTTATTTATGAAAAATTCGAACGAAAGGAGATTTATACAACTTACAAATTAAAGTAGTTATGTATAATACAACTTATATAATTAATTCGTACGAGTCTATGAGTATTAAATTGTATTAAAAAAAGATCAAATAATACACTATCACAAAAAATTAAACTGACAGAATATAAATATATATTTATTATTTATATTGAATTTTATTTGTCTAATTATTTAATTTATAATTACTTCATTACACTTGACGCTAAAACATGTATTCTCATATATAATTATTTATATTATCCTAAAATTTTTTTTATTAATTTATAATTATAATTGTCAGTAAATGGATTATATAAAAATGTGATTTTGAATATATTAAAGGAAAAGTGATTATATAAAAATGCAAATATTTATAATATTATATAATAGTTTATAATACTCTAATTGAAATTATTAATATTTGATGTATTTATTCTCTTTTACATTTTCAGTAAAATTAAGTTTTACTAAGCATTAATGCAAATATAATAGATAGATAGCTCTTTTCCGAAATTCTCCCGTGATTTTGGAAGGAAGACGATGATACAATTCAAGATGTCAGTCAACAGTGCGAAGATGTTAATCACTTTAGAATAAGTTTCCGCAATTATATTATGAACCATAATTTTATTTTATTTTATTTTATTTTGTGAGGAATGAAAAAAAGTAGAATACTTCCAATATATAAATAATTACAAACACAGTTAATTTAATATTATAAAATTACTTGCTGATGCAAATAAAAAAATAAATTTAATAAAAAATAAACAGAACAATAATTATCGCCACATAGCAACAGAGAATATAAAACTACAAGCTGAACAGAACCTTAGATCAAATATAGAAAAAATAATACATTATATATATTTGTCAAAGATTTTATTCAAAATATAAAAAATTATGAGAGTAATTTCAAATATTTTAAAAATTTCTCGAAAATTCGATTTTTCTCATTAAGGTTGATGAGTTCTCGTGTGAATGAAATATTTGTTTTTAACGATAGATACAAAATTTTAGTTATAAAAAATATATGCAAAAAACTCAATTTATAGGAGGAGAAGGAAGAAGAAGATACGGAGAAAGACAATATTCTTGCTGGAGGGCAGAAGAGAGGAGGAGATTACAATATATATGATGGGTGAGCCAGCGGCTGACAATGGATGGTTCGGGTATTAAGAAAAAAGAAAAAAAAAAAAAAAAAAAAAAACCCTTAAACCTTGATTTTTTCGATGGCGGCGAATTAGTGGAGATGGCAACACGATGGACGAATGAACGATAAGTGATAGGTAGTGTGTATATCAATCAAAAGGCAAACGCCGCACAAGTACTTGATCTATAAATAGATTAACGTAAGAAGAAAGAAGAACCAAAGTTTTATCTTTATTTTTTTAGTGGCAGTAGATCAATGACGTTGAATTGAGAAGACGATGATGACAAGAAGAAGAAGAAGAAGAAAAAAAAAGGTGATAAGGATGAAAAAGATGGGCTGCAATGAAAGAAATGAGGAAAAAAAAATTACAATGCCAAGGGTGGTGTTTCCTCTCCGCCATCCTTCGATCACCATTAATGATCATACCTCGAAGAAGAAAGAAAATAGAACAAGTCCTTTCCACATCGTTGAGGGATAACAAAGTAATTTTGCTATTATGGTAATCTAATAAAAGACGCGAGATCCGCCTTTGAATTTTGGCACTAATTTTAACTAGCTGAGGCTTTTTTTATTAATTAAAAAAAAAGGGGTAATCAAGGAGATTCAAAATTTTTTTTAATGGAATTATTGGTAATTTTTCTTAATTCTTTACATTTATGTTCTTAGAAACATGTTTATTTCGTGAAACTGCAATTAGAAGAGCGTCATTTTAAACATTTTGCTAATACCACCCTAATCTCAAACGGGTTTGCAGACTAACCCCTCCTCTCAACAAATAAGATGATGTAAGTTTGCGGTGTGATCACATTAATAATGGTCATAAAAAAAATATAAAAAATAGAAATTGAACACAAACTGACATCTAAGATATGAAATGGATCTACAAAGGGAGAATTCTGAGTTTGGATTGAGAGAACAGTCCAACACGGAGGATCTCTGCCTTTTATGTTCATGTGTTCCATAACAAAAAAAAAAAAAAAAAAGGGTTAATTAGTACCCCCCCCCCCCCCCGAACATTTTCTTAATTACGAAACCCCCCTGTAATTTTTCTGATTGTTTTTGTTCTAAAGATGTCATTTTTATGGTTTGTCGGATAGTCTTGCTTTCAGAGAAGCGTTTGGTGATGGGATTTGTATTTGTCTTCTAAAACTACCATTTTGTAGTTCTGGGTGATGTTATTTTACTGGATTTTTGGAATTTTCTTGTAAAAATGCCATTTTTATGGTTTCTCTTGTGGTTGCATACTTTCTGTGAAGTTTGTGGTGATGATTGTCGCATTAATCTTTGGAAAAAAAAAACATCTTTACTGTTAAAACTTCGTTTATCGGTAACTTGGATAATTGCTTGATGAATTTCGTGGTGATTATTGGCATTGTACCTAGAATTTATCAACTTCATGGTCTCTTAGATGGTTGTTTGCGTTTGAGAAATTTGCAGTGATGAGCATCACATTACTCTCGCAAAAAATAACAATTCCTCTAGTTGTGGGGCTTCAAATATTTGTTGCGATCTTGGTTATGGATTCTGATTAATGTTTGAATTGTTTTATCTAATATTGCCATTCTTGTTGCAATTCCATCGGGACAGGCGGGGCTAGTCGAATTGGGACAGACTGTAAGAATCCTGGCGCTGAGAGGCGCAAACATGATAGTCCCATTCTGAAGTTTTGAGAGTGGTAGGAAGGTGAAAGGGAGCCTTTTGGTAGAAAATCCGGATGCCAAGATTCATGTAATGGAGATGGATTTGAGCTCTCTAGACTCAATTGGTTCCTCTGCCCGTGCGTTTGATTCTTCATACAGGTACCTTAACATCCTGATGTGAGTTTAATGAAATATATATCTTAGTATTTGCGTGGTTGGTGATCTCTGACGTGAATGTTGTTTGAACAGCAACAGAGCAGGGATATTTGGTTGCCCATTTCAGCTATCCAAAGATGGAGTGCAGTTGCAATTCGCAAGGAACCACCTTGGTAATGATTATAAGTATATATTCAGTGGGAGCAAATGGTTCGATTTATGGTTACCACCGAGATTTGGAGCTTCAAGTTTGATACCTTGCTCTTGTTCGAGAAATTCTTGTTCTTGCATGTCTTTGCAGGGCATTTTCTCCTCACAAATTTGCTACTGTACAAAATGAAGGCCACTGCTAAAGAACCGGGAGTGCAAGGAACGATAGTGAATGTGTCATCTATGGGTCGTACAAGAAAATTTGATGAGTCATGGTTTGGCATGGATAAGATAAATGATGAGTCCAAGTATGTTGTTTTTCATTCCTTTTGGAAAGTTTTGCATGATGTTTTGTGTAGAGGGCTAATTTAGGTTCTTGTTTCTTGGCAGATATGATCGTTTTCGTGGATACAATAATATGACTTTGATGAGATGTTCCCAAATTATTGTTTCTTATGAATGATTGCCCCATGCCTTTTGATTTCCTTTGTATTGCAAATCTGACAATTCTGTGTAATTTAGGATGAAGGCAGCAATAACACTGAAAATTCTCTGCATCCAGAAGCTATAATTACTAACATAGATCTCTACCTGAATATGAAACGTACGAAAATTAGCCGCCCTATAGCCATTGTTCTGTTACTCTTCCATTTTTTTTTCCTTGGTGATAGTTTCTTTTCATGTTTTTCTGATCAGAATTTCTAAGGGACACTACCGCTGCTGTAGTTAAGCCCCTCATGAAGACAATACCTCAGGTACAAGCATAAAAGGAATTTGTACTTGTTATTTCTTGCTGATATCAAACTGTGTAACTAATGAACTGATTTGTATGTTCTTCTATTGAAGGGAGCATCAACAACTGTATGTTGGAGTGTATTACTTTTCATCAGTAATGTATCATAAGTTGCTGTCCAGTTCTTCTTGATAATCTGCACATGATAGGGTTGTTCATTTTAACCAAAAAAAAAACCATTTTTTGTGGCAAAATTCTGTTGTAAATTAATGCCATTAATGGACAGCTCCACCAGTGAATTGGTTGCTTAATCAGTAATAGAACTCCTTGGCAGGCAACCGAGTAATCAGCAAAAGAGACATATTTGATAGCTTCACATTATATGCAATAATAATGTTGAATGTTCAACTTTGTACTTCAATAATATCCAAGTCTGCCTAAATGCAAACTTAAGCTAAAAGCAACCTTATTTTGATCAAGCTTAGAACAAACACATCACATTATTACTTAAGAGCAATTTGTTCAGCACAATACTTCACTCTGGAAGTGGAATGTCTGCGAGGTCCTCTCTGTAAGGCACATGGCCACCATCCCTTGCAGCACCATTACTCCCTTGAACCCCCATCTCCATTTCGTTCTCCACTGGGTCGGATGTTTTGATGTAGGTCACGGCAGTGTCCTTCCTAAATGTCAAGTATATGACTGAGAGAACGTAGATTGCCATGATAGGGAAGACAACGATGCCAATGAGCACATTTGCTACTTTGTGTAGCTTGTTGTGGGTTAGCCAGCTGACGAAGCCAGTGCTGAGGTAATACACGTTGATTCCGATGATGCAGAGCCCGAGGATCCATGATATGATGATGATCTGCATTTTTTGTCATTAAAATTTATCTAAAATGTAGCTTGCTCTGCTATTAATTCACAGTACTAGAATGTTGTTGTAAGCTCACATAAATTGAGTTCTTGTGGGGCCCCATCTTTGTCTTGCTGCTGCTGAACTTGAGGAGAGGAATTAGCGCAAATGGCAACTCGAAGGAGAGTATCATCTGTTCACGATTTAATTAGTCAAGATAGAAATCTTTCGTTGCCTTCATTGGCGATCGAAAATTTCAGTTTGAGTTCATTTCTAGTTTACTTTATTGTACAAAGATTGTTGAATTTACCGATGCAATGATGATGAGTCGTCCTGCTCCAGAAGAGCCCCCAATGATCGAAACAATGAGGCTTGGAGTGATTGCAATGCACCTTGTCATTAGGTTCCTCAACCACTTCTTCATCTTAATGTCCAGAAATCCCTGTTTAAGTTTTTAATCCAAAGATTCAATTGTCAAGTTTGTACGATTGAGTAGAGTAGACAAATGTGAATCAAAGAAAATGCAAACTAGGGTTTCCGTTGGTACCTGCATGATGAACTGCCCAGCATAAGTTCCAGTTATAGTGGAGCTCTGACCAGAAGCAAGCAATGCGATAGCGTACACAATTGAGCTTGAATTCCCAAGCACATTCTATCAATTTAGGGCACAACTAATTATTAGATCTAGGTATCCATTTCTTTATGCTTTAAGACCTCTTTTCTTTATGCATTATGCATTTGAAACAAGATACATATAGATACTGAAGTGTAACCTTGAGAAGAAAAGAAGCAGAATCGAGGGTGAGATCGCTGCATCTGTCAGCATTTTCTTGAGAGATGTTTTCAGCGGCACATACAGTGCCAGAGACCGATACAACTGCAATGTTTATCAGCAGTGCAACAAACAGAGCAAACCCACTTTCGATGAAGAAGTACCTACAAGCATCCTGATACCAGGTGTTCAAGACATCAGAAAAATCATTCATGACACTGGCACATAGATATAAATGAGTTCTCGATAAATTGAACCAAATCATCATTTAAGCATTCATTACTTCATACATAACTGCAAACATGTACAGTTTGTGCTATACTGAAGCTAGTTCAATCTGTTTCTTACATTGATTCCTCTGGCAGAAGGCGGCGTTTTTCTTGACAGGACTAAAGCAGAATGAAGAAAAAGGTTGTGCCTGTCATTAGAAAACTTGAAAAATTAACTGCCAAATTAGAGATTCAGTTTTTACTGCAACCAAACAGATGAATTGAAGAAACATTCAGAGAAGGTAGTCTTTAGTGCGAGAGCAGTGGATTTACGGCATGACGAGTGCCCCCATTAAAGCAATGGCGTCCCCTGTGGCGCCAGTTCCCTTGAGCTTAGGGATTAAGAGCCCTTTTAGTACTTCTCCTGCAGGAGGCTGCACATAGCTAAGCTCTCCAAAGTAGCAGGCAGCCATGATGAACACTAGCATAGATATCAAAAGCTCAAGTTTCCTAGCCTGTAAGAAAAAAAATAACAAATTACTTCGTATCTGTATACTAACTGCCAGTTTACTTATCCAATCAATTTCAGTTACATTTTTTTTCTTGTTTTTCTTTTTTAATTCTTAAAATGTTAGTAATAGATGGCATTATTTACAGGTATTCATCTCTTTTTTAACATATCTATCGAATCGAATAACAATTCTTTGATTTTGCATGTTTATAGATGAATCTTTATTAAGAAGAACAGCTTTTTTGACAAAACAAGTAATGAAAGTACACTGAGAATTGCTCATGCCATCTACAAGATCATACATCACTTTTTTTTGTCCTTTTTGGTTCCTTTTGGCAATCGACCAGACATCACATTTGACATAATGAAGAACAGCTTAACTCTGATATCATGCATTAACAACTCCAACTTTAGAAGTTCAGAACTTTTTACCTGAGGGATGGTGTAGTTTTAGTAATTTTTTTCATCAAACATATAACATATCCTCTGTAGCATGTGAGACCGAAAATTACCCCATATCTCTGCAACCCTAGAAGGAGTAGAGTGCTTAATCCGGTAATGAGGACTCCAGTCCACACAGGGATATGAAATAGGATGTTCAAAGCAAAAGCTGTCCCAATCACTACACAGGAAAAAAAAAACATACTAAGTTTCTCAAACAACATGAGAGAGACATCAAGTGATCATACTGAGGGGCACATGAAAAGTTTCTCAGAAAAATAGCAACCCTCTGGGATGTCAGCGGCAATGACTGCCACCTCTGCGAGCAACCATAGGCAAAGCTTGACGATCTTAGGGTACTCCTCCTTGCATAGCTCAGCTAGATGCCTCCCTATAAGTGGAAAAATATTGAAGAAACATACATGAAAATCTTTGAATCAATGCAAACATTATCTTTTCTTCTATATTGACTTCAAATTTTCGATACCTGTTGTAACGCCAAGATTTGCTGCTAATGATTGAATTATAAGCGCGAACACGAGCCCAAGCAAAACCACCCACAACAGCTGTTGTTGACATTGGTTCCAGCATTTATTTTCTTGAAATTCGGGAGGAACAAAAAGGACTGTTCTCCTGATAAAAGCTACAGTTATTCTCATTCATTACCTCATATCTGTGATTAGCTCCAGCTTGCAAATCAGTCTCCACTGTTCCACGGGTTTCTTTCATGAGAAAAGAACGGAGCATAAAGCATAATAGACAAACACAAAGTGCAAGAAAGTTACAGTTTCCAGGATCAAGATAAGCCAATGAAACGAGGAAGCCAGGTCCAACATAAGCCAAAAACTTCTTCCAGCCCGGGTCCTAATCCATTCGTCAAGCTTAAATTAGTAACACTAAAACTAATTAACAACAAGACAGAAAGACGTGCAAAGATGCGATAAACATAGCGGAAACACCTGCTCTTTTATATCATATTGGTTCGCAAGCATGCCATCATTCTTGCCTGTTGCTTCCAGATTCTCTGATATCTCGATCGCAGAGATCTGGTTACAGTGGTTACTTAGTCTACCTGATGTGATCTCTCCTCCAACCTCCCTGCTACCATTCATCTCCATTTCTCTTCTCTATATTCTTCTCTTTCTCTCAAGTTCTTTGCCGACATGAACGCTATTGCACCTCATATATACATGCCATTCTAGCCATTGAATATCACCGGAAAGATTAATAATTGGCTGACATAGCTGGGGCGGCATGGCATGTGCCATGAGCCGAGTTCGCATGAGTCCAGCATCACCTTGGAGACTAGTACTGCATGGCCAAGTATAATAGGACTAGACATGAACGCCTAATGACAAGGTGACATGTGCCACTCAGCGATGACGTGGCTATGCACGAATGGAAGCTCTTGGAGTTGGCTGTGCTTGCAAGAGAGATTAGGGTTTTGCAGCTGAAATGATGGAACTGCTGTTTATTGTTGTTTGGTATAATCGAAAATAAGTTTCACGTGTAACAAGTCGATTCAAATTACAACAGGCGATAATAGATTTTGTGTCGGGCCTTCGCTGCCTTCCATTTGCAGCTGTATGCTTAGCATTTCTTTTCTCATAACTTGGGAAAAACGTTGTGAGCATGGTCACATAATATTCCCTGAGTTTTCAGAATCATTTGCGCTTGTAGATGATGAACAAACTCTGTTTAAATTATTGCCAAATGCAGATTTTGTGACTAGGTGGGGATCGTCGAACAAAGCTCTTCCGCCAAACTCCATCCTGATGTCCATTGGACCTGCTCAACATACTCTCAATCATGAGCATTGCTCTAAGACAAAATCCAAACCCTAATAAGTAATAACTAGGTTTCAATTTAATTTCAGGCATTAACATCGTGATTCTGTTTCGGGAAAAAAGTGGATCGCATGAATGTCCTTCCACATCTAGCTTGCTTGGTTAAGAAGACAGAAGTGGTTTTGAAGTTCAAGCTACTTCTCTATGAGCTTTCAGTGCATTTAGGGAGTGGTCTGATCAAGATGATGATTAAAGACTAAACACTCGAAAGATAAAAATGGTGATTTAAGACTCTAATTACAAACTTATTGCTGAACTTGAACTAGAGTGATTCATTTAAACCAATCATCTCATATGCTAATAAACCAAAAGCTTTGCTCAAAATTCAGGACTCAATGTCAAATGTATTAGCCTGTAGGATTACTCCACATTGGAAGCTTTACTATTACATCTCGAAAGTTTTATTCGTCATGCAACACCATTATGTTTCTTGCTTTAGCGCTTTATCGCTCAATTAGGGTTTGACCTCAAATGCTGAAGTTGACAAATTTTTTTTTTTCAGAGTAAACTGCTTGTGTTGACATTTGAGATGCTACACATTACCCACCAATGACATCCTCGACGTGATCGCTAACATTTTTTTATTTGTAAATAATCATACCGAGTGGCATCACAGGTAAGTTTATTCCAAACTTCAAAGACCAGTTAAACATTATCATCATCTTCGGCATGATAATTGCCTCTTTGAAGGCACGATAATTGCTTTGTATTTGTGAGAATTGTTTAGATAATAAGCACATCTATCGCTTGCTAATTTTTATTATTATTATTATTATTTTGAAGTAAAGAACACTTGTTATTAATTTTTTATAATGATAATATATATATATTAAGGTAAGATCGCTTGCTATTATCCAGAGATAGAAGCCGTACAGAGAATTTTGGCCGTACCGAGGACAAATTGATCCGGTCACGCAAAGTAGGCACGAAGCTCTTTTGGGTTGACTCCGATGGCGCCTTTTCGGTCACCCTAATCACGCCTTTTTGGCACAATCTGCAAGCGCGAAATTAGCTGAACCTTATAGTCCATGATATTTTAATTGCCAACGGCAGATCACTGATTATCTTAAAAGAAATTTAATTAACAGTCCAATCATCAAACCATTAATTAACATAATTAGTATAACAGAAAATTTAGTGCTCCGCGCCAACCAAACCCAAAATTATTGGGATTCAAACCCCATGGAAACATATTTAAAATCCAGGATTATCAGTAATTGGAACTTTTCTCAGGGGTTATGTGTAAAATGCCAAAAATTTTTAACGAACTCAGGATGGAGTCCCGCCACGTTCTGCCAAGCGGGCGATGGGAATCAAATGGGAGACGAGTTCGTTACTTGTAGTAGTTCATGGAGAGAAGGGACATTAAATCCAAGCCTTCTTTCTTTGCAAGTCCCCTTCCATCTTCTTCTTCATGTAATGCTTGAATTGATTTTTTTTCTTTTTTTTGTTTTGTTTTTGTTGAAATGATCGTCATGTGATGATTGTTTATGTTTTCTATTATTAACATATAGAATCATTGTTTATGTATCTCATCCACTGTATCTTGATTTGAATCCTCGACATATTTATATGAATTAAGGGAATCACATCGGGTTTGCACCGCAGAATCAAATACAGCGTTTTGATCAAAGTCACTTCTGAGAATGTGAACATTTTAATGTATTTTTTTGTTTATTTCCTAAGTGAGTTTGGTTGTGGAAAGTTATAGGCTATGCACACTATAAACTATTTGGCTCCTTGAATGAACCAAAAATTGAGTTGTTCCAAGGAATTTTTGGTGGAATGTAAAGGTTGTATATGTGTATGTGTATCAATACAAACATGCCATTTGAAGAGCAGTGTTTAGTTGATTTATTTTGATTATCAAGGTTTCTGGAACTTTATCTACTAAATATGTTCTTGAACTGCGAAGAAACACAAAATACATCAGCCATTCATTTTTCTTTTCTTGAGCTACGCATGCAATAAATTTCTACTGCTTTTGAAGTGATCAAGCTCTAGGAAGCCATCATTTTTATTTTAGTTCTGTTTTTCAAACCCTCCAGGATTGAACATTGAAAGACGAACAAATCTTGGTCGGTCTATGGAAATTGTTTAATGGGAAGCATTGTGAGTTCCTTTTTATCAGGCTTCGTGAAAGCTGCTGGTGACTTATTTGGAGCACCTTTAGATTTTCTCACTGGAAAGTCCTGCAGGTGGTCTCTGATTTTTATGTATCTTCGTCATGTCGTTTGCATTTGACATCTGCGAGTCCTCAGTGAGATTCTGCTTGCTATGTGTTTGTCAAAATGAATCTGAGAATGAAATGCCACTGATAAACTTGGAATTTCAAAAAGATTATTACCACTGAATAAACTTTTATGTATACCGTGACCACCATATCAGTTACATGTTCAAGCATGAATTTTTATTGTTTTTATGAAGCTTTTATACTTTTGTTTACAGCCATTAAACCACACAGATTAAGAATGTTTGACAATTAGCATTCACAATCCTTGTGTTCTCCCCATCTTCTGAACTGAATCTTTTCTCTGTTTTTTTTATTTTCAATTTCATTACACAAACTTCAATCAGCTCAATATGTGGATCAACATGGGATTTCATCTGCTACATCGAAAACTTTTGCGTGGCCAATCTCTTGAAATTGATTGCGGTATTAGTCCTCTTTTACATTGGTAAGAATATTCAATTTCAATTGATTCTGAACCATCACGGCCTAATGATTGTAAGTCTCTAATGAACTTTTCTCCCCACAAAAAATTGCAGTGCTTCTGTTCTTCTACCTCCTCCACAAAATGGGCATCTGTGATTGCCTCGGCCGGAGCCTCTGCAAGATGACATCGGCTTGTGTTGCTTCCTGCTTCTCCGCATGCGAGTATGGTTCCATGTTAGTATGGTTCAGGATGAAGAAACTGAAAAGAATGAAGCAAGAACAGGCAATGGAGATGGAAACATACAGCTCAAGCACCAGTGATGATGATTTCGAAGAGAGGATATCGTACTCTCGAGTTCCACGATCAAAAGAATTTAGACAATTGTCGTCACAACGATCAAGAGAATGGCGGAGAATTCACTTGGAGAGATCATTGAGGCCAAGGAACCACAGAATTAGTGTAGCCATTGGCAGAGGCTCACATGAAAAGCATGTTGGAACAGTTCATGACATTAGGGTTACTCGCACCTCAAAGTTTGTTCGGAAGAACAATTTTAATCGGCGCCAGAGAAGATGGTGAAGACTGAAGTTTTGTTTGGTGAAGTCCATAAACAAAATAATTATTGTTCCTATTTTTGTGAAAATAATGTTGATGTGAGTAGTCATTTCAGAAGATGCTGTTCTTCTGTAAAGTTGGTATCAGCTCAACATCTCTGCATAAGTACTCATTAAGGCTTGGCAGTTTTTTTTTTTTTTTGGGCGTGATTCTTGTGGTTCAAAAGTGTTTTTGATTGTTCTTGACTGCTTTTTATATTGTTTTAGTGCATAATTTTTTTTTATATTTATCATCCACATGGCCTACTTTTCTTTTGATTGTTTATTAGAATAGCACATTTAGTTAACTTGTTATTAATAATATTGTTCTTCAAATCAAATCATTCTCAATTATGTTACTATTATTGTCATTATAATTTTCTTTTAGTAAGTTGGGATTTACCATTGCATAACTTAGTATTAAGCAAGAAATAAGGTACGACTGTAGCAGTTTATATCAGTTTAAAAAAATAAAAGACAGAGATCAGCTCTGCTCTTCAGTTTTAAGTCCATCTGTAGCATATTGTGTTGATCATTTTTTAATCAATTGTCTTAGCAATCTTATTATAATATCACCCTTATTATTATTGTCTTGCGATTGGTCATGTAATCAATTGTCAAAGTTTAATAGGATTTTATTTTATTTTATTTTATTTTTTACTTAAAAAAAAACTTATGGAGCAACTTGTTTAGAACTTGAAGGCATGCTTCATGCCAACAAGCCCTAGAAGGTATCAGCGTGGAATAGCGTTTTTTCAATAATTCTTATTACCTAACTCGAGCATCTATCTGATCTAATCAAGAATTGAAATTGCTTTCTAACAATGAGATCGAAGTTAGGGTTTCCATGTTGTCGGCTAAAGCGACCCCTCAACTACACACTCTCAAATGCTTTTCATATCCTCATCGTCTGATATCAGCATTGCCATCTAATGCCATGACACCCTCCTTAGTCCTTTATCATCAAATATATCCTACTGTTTGGACTGTGAATGACAAAGCTGATGGTTGCGATTAGCTAGATTATTATAGAGACAACTAATTACATTGCAATGTTGACCATTAATAGAACATATGATGAACAATGTTCCATAAAATTAAAACCAATTTGTGTTGCATAAAACGAAAAAAATATTCGTCTTTAAATTTTATATTCTCATAAATCAAATCAGATAATATCTCATATGTTTTCATATGTTTACAGAAATTAGAACTTCAATTTTCGATAGCAATGACTAAAATTTGTGTGGTACCTACGTAAGTAGATATATTAGAACCATGTAGACCACATATATTAAGTCATAAATGGAGGTGATAGGGTTCAGCACAAAGAATGGCTGGGGCTCCATCCATTGACAATTGGGCTAACAGCGCTGGCCTGACCTATTGACACCCTTACGGACAAGCATTTGATCTCCAACCATCTGATTAATATCTGCATTTTATAGCTGTGCTAATAATTGTGAAATTTTATTGCATCATCATGAATATGTCTCGAGAAAATGAGAGAGAGATGTGATGTTCTCCATGTTGTTGTTGCTTGATGATCTGCACTGTTGTCTTGGCTCCAAGCTTAGATGTGGAATCAATTAGGTTAGGTGTCACATCTAATCTCTTTTTATGATTTAATTTTGTATTTTCCTCCTATTTTCGTGGTGCACCTAGTCTGATCCGAGTATCCTCCGAGTCTTTACTTTGAGCATAGCTGGTGGTTTGGCGTAAGTCTCGCTTCTTCGGAAATCTATATTTTCATATGGAAAACAAAAGGAAATTCATTTTTTTTACTTATAGAATAATTTGTATGTAAATTACTATTAATTATTAATGACCTTAACTACTAATTATAGTTATAGAACAAATTGATAGAAAATTAACAAATGATTTGACCTCTGTTCCGTACGGTATCCAATCCTAAACAAAAACCCCAGTCCTACAAACTCAACCTTCACTACTACTACTGCTACTCCAACATTAGCTTTTTCTCTTCTCCCTCTGGATGGACGTCTACAAGGTGCTCAACATCCCCAAAGAAGCGTCCCCGGAGGAAATCCGGAAGGCCTACAAGGACCTCGTCAAGAAGTGGCACCCCGACAAGCACCCGCCTTCGACGAAGCCTGTGGCTGAGGCCCGCTTCAAGGACATCTCTCAAGCCTACAATCAGGTTCGTCTTCCCGCGGAATAACATCCATACTTCCTCTACCTTTTTGCACATCTCAAAGATGATTCGTTCTCTTTCCTTTCGCCTGCAGGCTTTGCGTGACCAGGACGATGGTGTGGCGAAAAGGCGGAACCGGGGCGAGGAAAACTTGCCAGGGTCGCGGCCGAAGCCGCCGCCCGTGGAGCGGAAGCTCGAGTGCACGCTGGAGGAGCTTTGTCGGGGATGCAAGAAGGAGGTCACGTTCACTAGGGATGTCGTCGACAAGGATGGGTTTGTCCTCTGCTCTTCGAGTCAATTACTTGTTAAGCTAATAGCATTAAGAGCTAAATTTATTCTTGCTAAACATTTTGTGCAACATGTTACAAACTTCATAAATCTGTAAATGACTTAGTGCGTGTACAATCTAATGTTCTTTTTATACTTTTCCATTTTTTGGTACAATTGTTCTTCTTCTTTTGCTTTAAGAAGTACATATATTCGGAACCTCCATGGCCCACTTGTTTTTATTTATTTATTTAAAAATTCATTTATATTCCAAAATACACCGTGCAATTAGCTGCAATAATAATTTTTCAAAAAATAGAAGACAAACTATGCAAATTCGACAGTACATCCCGATCAGAGTCAGAGCAAGGCAGCTCCAAAACTAGCCTAGAAAGAAAATATGCAGTTGCACCTGACTTCCTGTCAACGCGTTGTTTGAATAGCTAAGAGATTTGCTAATTAAGTTGAGTAATTGCTTCATGTGATGATGTTGGATTATTGATTATAACAATCACTTTTAGGTCTCTTAATTATTTTTCGTGCAGGTTGACAGTCAAGAAGCAAGAGACGCAGACGATCAGAGTGAAACCCGGGTGGAAGAAAGGGACGAAGATTACATTCGAGGGGATGGGCGACGAGCGGCTGGGGCGGCCTCCGGCCGACGTGGTGTACTCGATATCGGAGAAGGAGCACCGCCACTTCAAGAGGGCAGGAAACGATCTAATGCTCAAGGTTGAGGTCCCCTTGGTGAATGCCTTGACTGGATGGACATTCTCCTTCAGGTTACTAGGCGGTCAAAAGATAAGGTGCAGGTTCAGCGAAGAGATTATTTATCCGGGTTTCGAAAAAGTGATTAAAGGACAAGGCATGCCTATTCCGAATGAGAAGGGGAAAAAGGGTGACCTGAGGATCAAATTCCATATCATTTTTCCGCAATTTTTGAGTGAAACGCAAAGGACAGGAATCGCAGAAATTCTCAGCGAGTGTCCTTCATCTTCCTCTCAATCTTATTGAGCTGCAGTTAACCTAACCATGCTTAATTTTTTTTTGTAAGAACAGTAGACAAAAATGCTAAGTGAAAATTTTGGTACAAATTTTGCTTCTTAAATTCAATCCATTAATCCACTTTTTGAAGGCTACAACAAAATCTTATAATAACAGACCTTAATTCAACCAATAACTGTACACACTTGTTCCATTTGATCCCGAAACACAGGGTCTCGAACCAACCCGGTTTCACCGCTGCTGCAACCGAACCGGCTGCAGCTCCACCGCTTAGATCGAACCAGAAACAGGCGTCTAGAATGGCTTCTGCAAGTACATGAAGATATCCTGAAACGGATCCCTGAAAGCGTGTTCCAGCTGAGGAAACCCGTTAACAACGGCATCCCCCTTACTAAGCGGAATCTCGAGGGCTTTCTCCCACTCCCGCCACCTCGGCTGGCTCTGGACCTCTCGCTCGCACGTGATGGGGGATGAAAGCACGTGCTCCGAGCAACTCGAGTCGGGGTGGAGCCGGGGCAGCGAATCGGACGGGTCGAAGCACAAAAGATCGGATACCGGCTGCCGGCCAACCGGATCGGGCTGGCCCATAACTTGGGGTATGATAGTGGACTTTTGATCTATCGGGTCAGAACTCGGCCCGACTAATTTGCGGGTCGCGTTTACTTGCTTGTTGTCGGATCGGCTTCCTCTCTTGTTGTAGATCCGGCACAGCACCCAGTCATCCAACTGCAACATGCCACGTTCAAAAGAGTTGGTTTTATCACCTTTCATAAAATGACAACAAGACAAAAAGGAGCACTTGCGCTTGTCTGTTGCTAATACGGACCAAAGAAAATCTAGAAAGCATGACGTGGGCGACAGCAATTGTTTAAAAAAGTGGGCTCCACGTTATGACAAATTGCAGCAACCTAAACGGCTCAGATCGCAGCTAAGCTACCGGGCCCCACAATACGCTAAAGGATCACCCAATTACTTACTGCCACGTGTAATCCTTGAAGCAGTATGCACCACGCAGTCTCGACCGTTCGCGCTGTAAAAGCAACTAGAATACTACCCTCAACAGGGATCAAGTGCATAGCTGCGCACTCCAGAATCTACAACGTGGCGTGTATATTAAGAATATGTACTACTGCTAGAGACCTACCCTCAAGTTGTTCTTCCGGCGAGCGGAGCGGTCGACGTCGGCAAGCCGGTACTCATGCATGATCCAATTGGTCTTCTCGCCCTTCGGGGCTTTGCCAGCGTAAAACACAAGAGCCTTCTTGATCCCCACCGGCTTAGGTGCCCCGATCGGCTTGTCAGCCCCGGTTGCCTTCCAGTAGCCCGCCCCGGCTGTTCGGTTCGGCCTCGACCCATTTGGATATTTCCGGTCCCGAGGCGAAAAGAAGTACCATTCCTTCTCTCCGTACACCGCCAGCCCTGCATAGTACCCAAAGTTAAATTACTTCTAGACAAATGAATTCTTTAAAGTCATATTGGAGTAATTGGCGGAAGATTTTGATTACCAGGGAGTTCCCAGGGATTGTGCTTGTAAAGATCGATCTCGGCGATGATCGGGACGGCGATCGGCAGCCCGGCGCACTTGCGGCAAAGGTAGTACATCACCAGCTCTTCGTCCGTCGGATGGAACCGGAACCCCGGCGGCATCTGCGAATCCCTGCCGTTCATTTTATTCGCAGTTATATTTTCTTTTTGGCTTTAAATTGTGAATGCTTTTGTTTCCAAAAGAGAGGAGAGAGGGGAGGAAGCTTGAAACCCAAAAATGGAGCGAAGCGCGGGATTTATAGCCGGCGGCCTGAGCCGATGAGGACAAGATTCAACTGCCCAAGAGCTTCCAGAAAGTACACGTAGGGGTGACCACATGCCGAGCGGCGTGCCGTCCGACGTGGCGCAAATCGAGCGGCTGGAGGCGGGTGATTGTGTCACGGCTGACGTCAAGGATTTGGGATGACAGCGCCACGTAAGCAGATGATGCCAGATTCGGGTATACGTACGTGACGTGGACGGTCCCACGTGGGCCAGTCGGTGTTTGGATGCAAGGTCCCAGGGGACGCAAAACGATGAAGCTTCGAGGAAGAGGAAGTGGGCCCGTCTGGTCCGGATCATTTTGGAAGGTTCCACTCTGGTTTTTAAGAATTCGATAAGAATGAAAGCTAAGATGGAATCCATGTTTGAGGATAAGAAGAACAAGAACATGCGCGGAGATTCCAAAGTACTAGCTTCAGTGTCATCTGCCCTGATTTGTGTTCAAAGATAATCTGTCAATTCAATATTTCGTGGAGCCAAGATTTGAATCTGAGCCACTAGACTCCGAGGTTGAGGAACCTAACCATTTAGTCTAATTTGGATTTATAAAATAAATTCGAAATTAAATTTTAGATCAAAATATTACGGATTAAATCAAAATTAATACATTTCAGATTTCCGACAAAACTCAAAACCTTAGTTTGCTTGAAATATCTGTCGTTCTTCTCCCAGTGGACAAAATTTCCCACAATGTTTTGGATTGAGAGGTTGGTGACATAACAAAATGCAAGCCCATTTTTGTGGGTTGTCCTTATTTTCAACTATTAATGCACAGCATATGATGGAAACCATATAGTAATATTACTAGAACTATTTTGTGGAGGAGCCAAGTCATGAAATGCCGACAGAGATACACCGCGGGATTAAAACAAGAATGGACGAATTTTATATACAAGACAACTGAGTGCCATGTTTCACACCTTATAGTCCTTATTAGCTCCAATAGCCAAGAATCCTAAGCTTCTGAACTCCAAAGCAGATCGGAGATGCAGATGCTGCATCATCATCCAGCGCAATACACCTTCCAAGAGAAGAGCAGTTAGCATATAAGCACTATCTATAGCACCAATGATGTTCATAATAGCAGTGAAGGATAGCTTGGTCACGAGGAATACAACTTTTTCAGTAAAGCAGGATATTGCAATGAGAAAATGGGAAAATGTGAAATACCTTAATCTCCTTACTAGTAAGACCAACAAAAAGCTTTCCATCCCAATATATCAAAGATGCTATGACTGAATCACAATTAAGAGAAGCAACAGTTTTGATATCCACTTCTAGATCATTTTCCAACAACTCCTACAAAGCAAAAATTATTTCGGGGTTAGTAAGCAACAACAACAACAACAATAATAATTACATGTAGAGAAGATTGTGATAAAAATGGACATATAAGATTTCTGTCCCTTGTACAGAAATGCTTGCATAAACATAGGAAAAGCATGGTGGAGAATTCCACTAAACTGAAATGAAAAACCAATTATCAAGTGCAACCACATGCCTGAATACTAACAGTCTTTTCCCAGCCCCCTGTAAAAAGCCACTTTGTATCCATATCAAGTGCATAAAGGGAACCATTTTGAATCTTCATTGTTTTCCCACGCACACCATTCCTCCAAATCTGATGAGATAGCAGATTATAAGATCAGAAATGCTTACAACACATCATAATATATATAGACAGACACCTGCAATGGGCTCGTGAAAATAACTAAAAACTAGTTTAGTATAAATCCTAGTGAAAAAGAAAACCAAAGCCACAACTTTGAAATTTGACAAATAATTAGCTCGCAGAAGGATATTCGCAGCCATGGAAATTTCAATGTTCATTTCATATCGAAGTCATCAAACTAAAGATTGACATCTGCTAACAATACAATTGCATAGGTATCTCCAGTTTATTAAGATTAATTTAGCATGTTACATAGGTTAGTCTTCACTCTTCACGGAATAGTGCTGAAGGTTAAATAATCAAGAAATGAAAAATGAAAATCAGTAGTCAGGCCTAGTGGGTCTTGGAGCTAACTCTGAAGTAACAGAGCATGGAATGAGTAGAGGAGCCCATGCCTGATTCAGCCATTTAAATTTAAGAAAAAGAAAATCTAAAAGCATAGATCACAAAGAATGAAGTGGCCATAAGGGTACAAACCTTTAGATTTCCGTTCTCATAAGATGAAACCAGCAAATGGCGATCCACAGAAAGTGATAAAACAGGACTCAAATCTCCCAATGTGTCAGGCCCTAATGTAGTTAAAGGAGTGTGATCAGTAAGCCACCACAACCGGATGGTTCCATCCCAGCTTCCACTGTAAAGAATGCCATCAGCTACAGCCAGGGAAGATACAGCTGAGTTATGGCCATTCATTGTACATGACAGGGAATAATCCTAAAAAAAGAACAAAAAGTTCATGGATAAAGCTTTTCAACAAATTATATTACAACAAATTCTACAAAAATTATGAATTTATAGATGATTTGAGTTGGAAAACTTGCAACCCAATAAATTCTACCTTCCCTAAATTCGTTTCCAATACAGAATGATTACATCACAGCAATACCGAGTTGTGATAAACTTTAGTCATACTGTTTTTTGAAGCATTATTATTTTTTGGTTCATGCAATAAAACCTAAAATTGGCTTACCAAACAATAAAAGCCTAAAAATATTAAATAATGACATTTGAGACATCTAACCTCCAAAGACCATGCTTTTATAGATTTGTCTCCACTGCCACTGTACAGATACCCTGCTCCTGAAACAGCCAATGAGTGGATACCACTGTAACGCCAATCATTATGCTCATACCATTTTTTTAATGGTTCTTCTTTCATAGAGGTCCCAATGCTCCAGATACAGATGCCACTTCTACTATCACCACTTATGCATAAAGGCTCACTAATATCTGCTACAAGCATAGCCATGATTCTATGCTCATGACCTCTGAGGGTTTTTACAGGAGAAAAATCCTGAATGGCATAAAAATGAGAAAAATTGCATGAAAAGAAGTTATGATCACAACACAAGTATTCTCATACAAACTAATGTCTTAGAAAATAAATCTCAAACAAGGTAAATTAAGGTTCTTTGAATAGAGTGGAATACTTCCATAGCTTAAAAAAAATGAAGTACCTGTCAAATATATACCTGCAAGGACCAAACTTTTATTGTTCTATCGAAGGAGGAACTAAATAAAAAATCCCCTACAGAAAAAAGAAAAATGTATCAGAAAAAAAAAAACAAAAAATTCAGTTTTCATAAGAAATTGGAAGACAATAACAAATAACAGCATGTATCCTCATGGCATTCTACAACTCAAAATACATATAAGAGAATCACCAGAGGGGCTTAATTATAAGTTTATATGCTATCATAAACAACTTTCTGCATGCTATAATAAACAAGATGTGACAAATATATACCAAGCAAAAAGCAAAAATTTTAAGATGCAGATGGAGTACAAGTCTCATTAGTGTTTATGCACAAGAAGTCAGCAATATACCTCCGACTGCTAATCCTGTGATACAATCATGATGACCCTGCAATGTGATGGATTTGCAACCACCTTCATGAAGTCCCTTGATGAGATCTTCATGCTGCAAGTGCTTGCGATTGCTTCCCTTGTTTTCCACCACACACTCATCAGAAGCATTATCCGAAACACCATCCTTTCCGTGAATGGTTGAAGAATCATCAGCTTTTTTTGGAATTGAAAGCAAATCCCCAAGAATTAGACAACACGAAGTATTGTCTGTTGATTCATCAACACCAGAGTCAATCTGACCATCTTCCTGAGTTCTATCCAACAGAGCACTGATGCAGCCCCATACCTTTCTAACTCGAGGCCTGTCTTGAGGGCAATAGCTCAAGCACAACTTGAGAATCCCAAGCAAATTCTCCAACCTTTTCCTCTGCAATAAAGTTTCTATATTGGATACAACTTTCTCCCTCCAAGCTTCGTACTGATGCCTCAATACTACATCGAAATCTTCATCAGTTTCTCTCAAAAGCATGCTACAAAAGCCTTCAAATGCCTTTTTCTCAAGCATTGCATCGCCTCCAAGAAATGCAATAAAAACACAAGCCAAAGACCAAACATCCGCACCATAACTAACTGAAGCTTTCAAATCGTTACCACCAAACAAGGAAACAAGCACTTCAGGGCTAACAAAAGCTCCCACGCCAACCAAATCAAATCCATTCCCCTCCTTCAAACCATCCCCAATCCGCCTTGCCATCGCCAGAACACCATTCAAATCAATAATACAATGCCCAAGCTCATCAAACCCAAAGCATGGCATCCCCAAGCACCCGCAGACCACCTTCTTGGAATGCAACCCCATCAAACCCTCACACATCTCCATCCCCACCATCGCCACTCCCCCATCATCTCCCTCCCCCGAAACTCTCAACCCCTCTCCTTCAAACAGCTCAGAAACCAAATAAACCCCGGCAACATCCATCCAAATCCCCAAAACTCTACAAACTCCTCGCCTCGCCCTCCACGACGCCTCCAAGACCATCTCTAACTCCCTCCTCGGTCCATCCCCCAAGCCAAACAAAAATTCCAGCACCTGACCGCCATACCCCAACCGAAAAACCTCTGATTGTTGCGGAGGAAAACCAATTCTAAACAAACTCACCTTTTGGCCGCCATCGCAGAGCCATGGAGGCCCTAATTGGGATAAAACCTTACCATCCTCGAAAGAAATCGAATTTTCGTGGAGTAGAAAGGGGTTCCAGCGGGAGGCGAAGGAAGGGGGGAAGGAGACGGGGAGGAATTGAGGGGGGATTCGGGGCTTGGGGGGTTTGGGGGAAGGGGATGGGATGGAGAGAGAGGTGGAGGAGGTCAAGGTTTTGGGGAGGGAGGAGAGAGAAGAGCGGGGTAAGGGGACTACGTGGGAGCGGGGGCAGCGGGCGGAGATGAGGGGAGGGAGGGGTGGGCGGGGAGGGAGGGGAGGCACGAGGAGCAGAAGGTGTGACCGCAGGCTAGCACGCGCGGGATGGCGACAACGGAGTCGTAGGGCTGCAGGCACACCGGGCACTCCGGCGCCGCCGCTTCAGCCTCCATCGTTTCGTCGGCTTTCTTGATCGCGGATGATGTGGTTGCCGTTGCCCCGTCGGTTTGGCAGTTGAGTTAGGACGATCTTTAGATTTAGGGGCCCGAATTGGGGGTTTCAGGTTACAATAACACTGTTTGAATTCCTCTTTTTCGATTAAAATCATATTTATTTGAATAGATTAATATTTTTTTTAACCTTTAATATTATTTTGAAAAAAATAAACTACATTTTTTATTTAAAATTATATAGAAAATTTTTTTGCTCTACTCATCAATTTGTTTACATATTTTTATAAATACTAATACCTATAGATTATCAATTTTTAAATTAAAATATATTTTCTTGATTGAATAAATATTTAAAAAATTATTTTTTAACGTAAATATATTTTTACTATATATATTTTTTTAACCACAAAAATATATTTTATTAATTTATTTTTAAATATTTTTTTAAAAAATGAATAAAATAAAAAAGATTAATTTTACTTATTTGGAAATAATTAATTTTTATTTGCAATAATTTACGAAATTGGCAGAATTGATAATTTCTAATTTTACTTTATAGTATATCTAAATACCAAAATTTACCAATTGGGTCAATTCCTCTAATCTCCAAAATTAACCAAATTAACAATTCCCTCAATTCCAAATTGAAGTTGATCCAAATGCCCTTTAGTGTTTTTCTGATATAATTATGAATTTATAAAAAATTATTTATTTTATTATTATTAGTAAAAATTATTTATCTTATATTATGAATTTATAAAAAATTAACTTGATTAAAATATTTAAAAAATATTTTATTTTAGTTCATTTTTATCAATTAAAATTAGTATAAAAATCCAAATTATTCTCCTTTAATTTTATTTAAATAAATATTAAATATATATATATAAATTTATTTCTGTTTTATGAGAAATTGATTGTCAGATTTTTTAAAACTAAAAGTTTAAAATTTAAAATTATTAAATTAGTTATCTGATAATTATAAATTGATTATTCAAAATAAAACTGAATGAAAATAATTTAATTTTTATATTAATTTAATTGATAAAATTAAAATAAAATAAAATATTTTTAAATATTTTAACAGAGATAATTTTTTTTATAAATTTATAATATAAAACAAATAAATTTTTACTAATAATAATAAAATAGATAATTTTTTATAAATTCATTATAAGATAAGTATTTGTTAAAAACTCTTGAATTAGCATTCTCAGGGTTCTTTGGATGATCAATAAAAAGGGTCCGGATTAGTCCACATCCCACGTTATTTCCCGGTATTTTTAGTTGGAGATTTTTTTCAGAAAAACTTTTTTTTTACATTTGCAAATAAATCCAATTAATTGTTCAATTTGTAAGAAAGCATCTGATCGTGAAAGATCCAACAAGAATTCAGCATTCCAAGCTTACAACCCAGCTATCTTCTGCATTTTCCCCTCTATTTCTATATGAATCACGATCCAAAAATACATCACAAAATGACAACTTGTTATGTTGTTTTGTTAGAAATAAAATCAAACACCAGCCCTCCCCAGCACACATACCCCACCACCACCCCACCCCCTTCCCTTCTCCTCTACGACCAAACTTACCCAGGACATGACTCTGTTCTCTCTTATTCAAACACTCTTGGTTATTCTAAAGCATATACGAAACAATAATGCCTTTCTATGGCACTCTTGACTATGTGACCTCAGTTTGTTTGGTTGTAGCCCTGACGGGCTAGGAAAAGTTTCCTGGGCTTATGAATGCTGCTGCTTGTGTTTGGAGTATCCTCGCTTTGCTTTTGATTCTTGTGCTTTGTGATCTTGAACATGGACATCACCTGCTGGATCTGGTTCTGGCCTCCTCTTTACCTTCTTCCTGATGTTATTGATCCTATCATCTGTCGTAATGCCTGAACTACTGCTGAAGTTCTCATGATGTTTTGACCCGAGATGGTGTACAAAATCATTTGCAGGTGTAGACAGATCTGCTAGTCTTGCTGATGGTGATGGAGAAGTCATTTGGTTGCTTGATAATGACCTGCTTGGTGAGACATTTAGCTGCCCTGAGGAATCAATGGCATGCTTCTCTTGCCCAGCTCGGAGTAGAGTGTTTGAAATTCTTTCATCTGGCTTCATGGCAGCAGCCATCCTTTTCCTCTTGATCCTCTTCTTGTCACGAGCCTGAATTGATTAAAAATAATAGGGAGAGATGGCGTTTAGAGGATTCAAAAGTAGCAAGCACTGAATAACATGGACCATGAAATAGCAATGCCCTGTGACAGCTTTTAGATTCATTGATTTCAACTCTATAGCCATATAATTCTTTGGTGTCCATGGATTCACAATTACAACACAGGAGAATTCAAGGATAAATCTTCAGGAACAATATTTGAGGTTATGCAAAGAGCTGCAGTAAAAATGTTTTGACCATTCCAATTGTTTTCTTGGGGGAGGCCAACTGGATATAGCATTGAACTACCATTATAAAATCAATGAAAAATATTGGTAAACATGGAGCTTAGAAAAGATTAAGCTAGGGGTAGGGTATGTTGTTTCAACAAAGACAAACTGCTGTGTAAAGAGTACTTTGTTACTGCTCAAATTCTTTTCTTCAACAATTTCTCCAACCTTGTAAAATCAAAGACAATTCAAATGGTTGAGGTGAGATATTCTACATACAACCATTCTGAGGCGCTATCAATGTAGAAATTTCCTAATTTGACACAGAGAAAATTCAGACAAATATGTAAAATGTAGCTTGGTGAAATAAGGACAAGAAAACCTTGTGTCGGCTATAGATCACTCTCTTCCGCTCCTTGGATCTGTATATAGCTTCTTTAATTCCAAGCTTGTCCATGTACCCGCTGGGCCACAACTCCAGAAGCTAGAAACAAAAATTAAGGTTTAGTTGAATTTAGAAACATTTCACTAATAAATAAAACTTTTGTGCAGGAAAATTGCAAAAAATAACAAGATTTGCTGGGTTATGCCATAAAATCAATAACCTTTTACAAAAAGAAAAATGTTGGTTGGCACCTAGCCCCAAACTGCTGCAATTAGAAATATACTAGGACTAGCACGTTAAAACTTGCCCAATTAAGTACCAGAATAGGTGTTTGTCAAACAAGAACAGTGTTAGGGAAGCCTGTGGTAATTCACAATCATCAGATATACAATCAAATTTCTAAACGAAAATTGATTTTCTAAGAATAGATAATGCCATGAATATCAGTAGAATACAAAAAAACTTGTGAAACAAAAAGAGATTGTCAATTACCTCTACATAGAGCTTCTTGCTTTGAGGCCCCTTGTCTTCATCCATACCCTGGGAAGAAAATGAAGAAAGGGAACTCGGATGACTCTTTTAGCATTGATAAAAATGGAAAATGAACATTGAAAATAAGAAATTAACATCTCCAAATAGTGCAAGTAGAGCACTGAATGGGGGCCGAACCTAATTGGCCTGAAAAATTTCTATGTGGTCCATGCTAGAACTAGGTATGAGCCCAGATGTAGAGAATCCAGGTTGGGCTCACGTTTGGGCTTGTTTATTTACAGCCCAAAGCAAATGCACAAGAACAGACATCCAGCGAATTCATATGCCCATGCAAGTAAGTCTATTACATATAGAAATCTTAAGATTCCATTCCTTTAAAATGAAGTACACTTCTTCCAAAACTAAGTCTAGTTTCTGCACATGATCCAGTGGTAGAAGCTTCTGGTTGTACAGAGCAATAACGATAGGATAAGGGAAAACATTTAAAACACAATGGAAAAGAGAGCATATAAAGGGTTCTTCATTCAAAAGAAAGCAAACACAAGTCAAAATCGTATGAAAATATAGAACAATCTCAAGATGGCATTCAAAGAAAGACCCTAAATTGTATCGTACGATCAAGCACATGACCCTCTCAAATAAATTCTTAGTGGAAAAATATATTATGCTTGATATTCCAGTGCATTAACTCATATATAATTAGACACAGAACTGCATCTAAAATACAAGATATTTCATAGGACAGTTTGAATACTTCGGAAGAGTACTCTTGGAAATTTTGCCATAGGATTTGGATTCTAATGCAATTCAATTTCTATAACAGTTCCTACAATTGATAGATGATAGTCCTTAATGGTGAGGAGGAAGTGGCATATGCGAGCTCCAACTCATCCGAAAGATCAGAAGCTCCACCTCTTTTTATTTTCTTATAGAATCACCTGAATCCAAAGGAAAAAGGGACTATTAAAAGTTGGTGCCAAACACCCAATACAGGAAAAAATTGTGCGAAGGAAAAGTCCCACTGAAAATCCTAATTCCTGTAGGATTTGGAGGTACCCAACCAGGCCCTCAGTAATCTCTCACTTACAGCACACTGCATGCAACTACCAATCTCATTTTTCTCTCCTCCAATATTTAGTAGAAACAAAATAGGAAAAAAGAGTAATTCTAAAGAGCACCTGATACCACACTCTCTTCTCATCACCATTTCATATAACAAAAAAAGAAAGAGCAATATCTGAACAACATTTGCTACCTCAACATACAAATCATAAAGATCACAGATCTTGTCTTCTAGTGCTTTATCCATGCTAAATTTCCCTTTTGAAGCTGTTCTATCATCATTGAAGGGAGCTTCATTTAAATCATCTGCTAAACTAGCCTGTTGCTCAGGCACCTGTTTGGAAAAATAAAAGAAAATAACATTCCAGTTCTTAAACATGGCATAATAGGATTAACATCGGCATAGGTATGGAACTGAATTAGTTCTTATTATGCTTGTAAACTGCAATGATACACTGAAAAATGGTACACACTCTAATATTGGAAAAGAACTCAGGTTTTCATGTTTCACCAGAAATTTTACAAAAAGGAGGAAACAATTGATCCATGAAGCTGGAAGGCAAATCTTAGCATACCTTGGATTTCGAGAGTGAGACATGTGCTCTAATCATTTCATTCACCTCATTTTTTATCTGTTGAAATATAGCAGCTTTCTGTTGTTTTGCTGATAATCCTAATTCAACCATTTGCCTCATATTTCTCTGAATGATGAAACATACTGCCTCAGCATAAACCATTACAAAAATTCAAAAAATAAGAAAAAGAAAAATAAGACTCAACAAAAAAAAGAGAAATGAGATAATGTGGAAACAAATTTAATAGGCTTTTATATGTGAATAAACCAACACAAAAGACAAGTTAGTCATGACCATTTCCAGTTCAAACTGAAGCACAAAACAGAAAAAATAGAATTTATCAGTTTTGAATATCATGCCGCCATCTCCACCAAAAGTTTTGATTCAAGAAACTGGATAATCCTAAGGGACACTTACTGAGCCAAAGAGATAATATCAGTTTAGAAGATTATTCCTCCATCAAGCAAGCGTGAAGTTGATGATTCATTAGATCATTTTGACGTGAATTTGGCAGTTCGTATCAGGCCAAATTAGTATTATTGGAACTGCTATTTCTGGTGAGCAACTTTCAATCCAAACAAGGAAGTTCATAATGTTGTCATGTTACCATCAAGATACGGAAGAAGGTATTTGAGAAAGAGGAGAAAATTGTCTCATGGTAATAAGCACATGAGGAAACAAGGAACTATCAACAACAATCAGAATGGTGATCTTCTTGCTGAATCGCTGGCAATTTCATAAAACAACTGATCTATTGTAGTGACGGGTGTCATTTTTTGCTAGTTAATTTTAAAAGTAAATCAAAGCAGTACCAAAACACAAAGGCACCGTTTGGTCCGAGATCAGAATCAGAATCAGGATCAAAACTAGTGAACCACTTTTGTAAACTAGTATCTTTTTATCAAAATTAACGCTTCAATAATTTAAAGTTCAAAAAACTATTTAATTTTTTATAATAATTTAATTTAATAACAGTGTAAAATAAGTAATATTAATTTTACAAGAAAAAAATAATTCTGAAATGGGTTGATCCTGATTCTGATCTCAAAGCAAACGGGGCCAAATTGTTAAATGTTTTGCTTTTGTGGAATTTACTTTCAATGTCTTTCGCTGCACAAGGTGGCCAAGGATACCCATAAGGCGATCTACCAAATCATCTTCTGAAATCTTACATTGGCTAGCCTGCAACATTAGCACAAACACATAAATATGAGGATATTCCTAATGTTCAAATGCTGAAAAAGTCAACCAAGAAAATCTATGAGGTACCTGCAATTTGAAGAGAGACATACACATATTGGCAAAATACCAAGTCCAGCACAATACAGCTGGACAAAACCATAATGGCACGCACTATAACACAAAACAGACCAACTAGTGGAATCTAAAATACTGCCTGATGAATAAAAAATTTAAGAACCATATAATGGGGCAATGCAACAACCATAATTACAATTTCCTAAAGCTGCCTGGGGAAAACTGCTTTATGATTCTAGTCCTCAATTTAGAATTTATTGCACATACATTCAACCTCCACCTAAATCTAAGTTATCTAACGTAACTGCAGGCTTGCCCATCACTATAAAATATTTGAGTTAATCACCATTTGGAAGCAGATCAAATGTTAATTATTACTTCCCATTATGAGGCAAGAAAAGTGAGAACTATGGGTTACAGAAATACCACTTATGAAGTCCTAATCTCAGCCGGTAGCCTAGAGATGATTTAAAGAAGGATTAGAAGCATGGAAAAAACCCATCACAATCTCAAAACACAACTGATGCTGAGATCAATAGTGCCAGATCATTAGAGTTTTCAGGACAATACCGATAATCTAGCAACTTTTGCAAGCTTCTGCTTTACTTCTTGAGGCAGTCCCCTTTTGATTCGTAGAGATGAAGCATCCATTTCTGGAATATCAAGATGAGGAGGTCTACCTAAAATGCAAGATAGAAGGTATTATTTCCAAGTTACATCAAATAGACTATAAGAAAGCATGATCAATTGGTGGAGTTTACAATCAGCTTTAGACTTACATAGCGCAACTACCCTTTCCAAATCACGAATTGCTCGTTCGAGTGTTGTCCCTTTAGGCCTAACAGCAGTAATATCCTTTGTCTGTGTTGTTGATGGTTGCTGCAAAGGGTACAAAATAGGGGTGTCAATTTAGTTCGTAACTCGAACTCAACTCAAATTTGACTCTACTCGTTTTGGCTCTTTTAGTAACGAGCCAAACTTGAACTGGATCCGGCTTGCTCAATTTCAACTTGAGAACTAGTTTATTTTTTTAATATATAAAAATATAAATTTAAAATATATTTTATAACATATAATACATAATATATATTTAATTATTTAATTGTGAGGTTATAGTTGATATATTTTTTATATTTAGATGTTATTCTATTAATATGATTTCTTCAATATCCATATTTTTAAAAATTATAGAAATCATTAGCATTACCTATAAATTTTTTAGGTTTAATACTTTTATTATAACTTTATGAATTGTGATTTGTGATGTGATTATTTTTTATAAATTTTTATAAATTCTAAAATTATTTTAATGTAAATTAATTTAAAAAATTTAAAAAATAAGTTTTGGAATATTATATTTGAGCTGAGCCAAGCTCAAGCTTGCCAGGTTTGGAGCCGAGCTCGGCTCGTTTACACCCCTAGTACAAAACAAGTTGAAGATTGATGACACCCATCATAGCTCATCAAGTTAAAGAATTAACCCTCAAGGATACAAAAAACAATACAACCAATAACTGCTTTTGCCAAACACCATATTTGATTTCATAAGACATTTTAAAGACGACTTATAAGAGAGTTAGCAACTATGTAAAATATCAAATTTTCTTAACCTTCCTGTTGATGGTCTACAACATCCAAAAATTTTTAGGTTCACGTCAATAGTGGGTTTGAGGATCTAGCTCCAAAGAAAATAGAAGTCAAGGAAAGAAAAGTGCAATTTAAAAATATCAAATAAAGATGTAACTCAAGGGAAAAAGAAACAGATGTCAAATAGAGCAAAGAAAGTATAAGTTAATGCGAGTTTAACAAATCTAAAGCTTTTTACAATAAAAAAAAATGCTTACCCCTGCCTCTGGAGGATATATGCTCACAGAGGAATTTAAGTCGAGAAGTTCATTCCGCTCCTTGTGCCTTATTTTGGCAGATGCTTCAGAATCCGTTTCGCATTTCAATGATTTTTTGGCCTCAGGTTCAAGCTGAGAAGGAATGGCTTTGTCCATAGGGGCTTCATATGTGGAATCCAAAGATCCACACGTACTTTTTGATTTATAAGTGAAATCCCTAGATGGGAGCAGTCCAGCCTTTTGCTTATTAAAATCCTTTGTATCCAATGGAAGCGATGAAACATCCTTATAAGACATTGTCAAATATGAAGCATTCTCCAAATTCATTGCAAAATCAGTAGATTTCTTCGTGTTAGTCACAGTAGCAATATTGGATTTGTTTTCCAGACATTCGTCCTGTTGATACTGATCTCCTAAACGTACCAAAACTTCCCCAAGAGGTGACTGCTTTCCCACAATTGAGATGCTCCGGGCTGCTGCCTTTATTCGGACATTATCCATATTTACTGGTTCTTTTGTAATGTGCTCCCCATTCTTTTCGCAATGGCCTCTTGTTGAATCTTTTCTTCTCCTTTTTGATGACACCAGATTTGTGGATGAGTTAGGCTCACTGATTTACAGAATAAAAAAGGTCTGAACATATAGTCATGCAAAATTTTTCACTATATTAATATCAGTAAGATGGCAAGGCCTTTATTTTGTCTATTAAGGTCAAACCATCTGAGCATCAACATATTTAAGTTGCAGTACATTCTTCCTGTATTTTTGCAAGTCAGCTTCATCCATAATTTCGTCACTGCTACAAAGGAATAAATAATAGAAACTTCCTCAGACAGAAGGTTGCTCAATTCTGATAAGAAAAGTTCTCCTTATAAATTAGAAGGTTGAGGTAAATGCGACAAAAGAGAGGAAAAGAACACAACTTGTGAGATTTCAAGATTGGAATATCTTATGGTCTTAACTACAAGCAGCTATTTTAAGCAAAATCATGTCGATGACTCACTTTTCCAATCAACAGATAGAGATTCAAGATTGGAAAGAAAGGTGCTTAGGTTCAGTTCACTCATCTTTCTAAGCCAATGATAAAGCTGGAAAAGAATTTTAGAATAACAGAAAGCTCACATTTGTTCCAATTTTCCTTTATTCACAAAAAAACCATTGTGCTTGGTGGTTGTCTTGTCGACTTGAAAATATTTATCCTGAAAATAAAGCACTTTAAGCATAAGTAAAATTAAAAACTACATCCTCATAATTCTATAGATTATGCGGTGTAATGAACAGTATGTTCAGGAGAATGGTACTGCTAGTACATATGCATGAGAAAACAAGTCTGAAAGAGAATAGGGAATAACTAAGATGAACTAGAATTAGTCGCAAAAGTATACACAATACAGAGAATTTGACTCAATTAAAAGAAAACAAAATGTCTCCAAGGATCAAGGCATGGTAATAGTTATGAGTTCTGCGTTTTGTTGTTTCTGCCTTTGTTAGGCAACATAGTTGATGCACTAAAAATAGAATGCCAGATATGATGGGAAACAAAAAATCTTCATCATATCCATGGCTGCATACAAGAAAATAAATCAAAATAAGCAAAAAAAAAAAAAAAAAAAGAATCACCAACCAGCTCTGCATCATCAATGAATGAATCCTCTGTGTCATATTCATCATCGTCAGGAATGTCATCAAGGTCTTTCTCATCACTACTTTGCTTACCCTGAAGTTCATGCAAGAGATAGCACAATCAAGTAAAAACATATCTGACAAGAATAAGCAGCAAAGAACTAGGAATGTGTCCATTAGATGGCCTCTTGGGTTGAATTTCCACAAAACAATATGAGCACTCCATACCATGTATATACGCTCAATCTTCTTAATAACAGAACTAAAGCGACTTGATGGGGGTACATCTTGTAGTGCACCTTCTGCAGACTGAAGGAACAAAAGTAAAGGAAAATAATCAGGCCAAAACTAGAGTTATAATATTACAAAATGGTCAAATCAAAAAAAAAATGTTAATCAATAAATGCATCGAGACCAGAATGTACAACCTCAAGAGTCATTTCCATCAATTCACAAATCCAGGGCAATCACTTAACAGCTACATCAAAATGTATTCAAGTTCTTCCAGATAAACTTAACACTGATAAAAATCTGACCTTGCTGGGAAATCAAAAACAAGTTACAGTCTAGAATGAGCTTCAGCAGGCCACTCAACAAAATTTAAGAAAAGGATGAAAGGAGCCATGAAACAATTATTCCAGACGATGCAAGATGACTGTGGATATATATTGGGTTACCACTGGGTTAATACAATCTCTCGAAATTTTAAGTTTTTACCAAGCACTACTAAAGCATTCATCCAACTACTGCGTATTCCCCTTCGCTATTCAAAGAAATGCATGACTTTCCATTGATGAAACACAATGAGCAAAAAAATTCCGTATTATCCTTCAAAGGAAAGTTAAGCCCCAAAAGCAGTAGAACTACGACACAAGCATATGAAATTTACATCCTGTATCATAAACACCGGGAAACAGCATAAAAAACAAATTTAAGAAAACAAATAACCAAATCAAAGCCCAAGAGCTCACCGGATGGGCAAGGCCGACCTGGCCCGCGACCACGGGGTCAACCGAAGGCGCCGAGCCGCCACCACCCTTGCAGGAATTCTTGAGAAGGCGCTTCCAGGAGACGATGTTGGTCTCCCCGGGCCTGAGCTCGACGGCGAACCTCTGCCTCCCCCCAGCCTTCGCCGGCTCCGAGCAAGCAGCAGCCGCAGCCGCCGAAAGTGAGGGTTTCTCTTCTTCCATGATGGGCGAAGGAGCGCGAATCGGCGCTCTAGGGCACGGCGGAGAGGGGCAGAGAAAGAGGAGGGGTTTGGCGCATAGGTGATCGGGATCGAAGTGGGGGAGACGAAGAGAAAGAGCGAGGAACTACCGATTACTAGTCGGAAGCTTCGAAGGCACACACATGCGCATTGGGCCGTTCGGCCGGCAAGGCCCAATTATTTCAGAATCTAGCCGGAATCTGGTCGGCTGAGAAAATTTCGCTAACAACCGCTGAAATTCTACCTCTGCCCGGATGTCTTTTATCCCCATTATTCATTGTCTATTCTTGATTGCTATTTATCATTAAAAGTCATACTAACAAGAAACCATTTGCGATTTATGTTAAAAATTATTATATTCATTGTAGAAAGTTGTGATTTGAAATTAATTAAATTAAAAATCATGATTTGTAATTAGATCAAAAGTGGAGATAATAATTCCACATTCTTCTATATATAAGTGAAAATTAATAGATAATATAATCAGGTTAGAATAATTATTTTCGAAAATGACTTTAATATCACTTTCCAAAAATATCTCTCATGCATTCATCCAAAATTTTATAGAGTTTTGGATTGTAGCGAAAGTTCATTACATTAGAAAGTTTATGGGACTAAGTAATAATATTTTCTTTAAAGAGAATTTAAAGTGATCCTTAACTAAAAATTTTTCCATACTCTTTATTGTGTGTCTAGAAATAACTCCCTTGTAACTATCAAGCTTAATGTTTTCAAGGTTTATAGTAGAGTTTCATTGGAGTTAATATCCCTTGCCTAAGTCATCTAGGTTTTTATGAAATTTTTGTTTGTTGGATTGTTTGGTACATATCTACTACTTTCTTTTCTATTCTGATCAATAGTTAATGTTTCCCGTAGTTTAGACCTTGTAGGGGCTTGCATGAAGGGGACACTCTATCTCCTTACTTATTCCTTATTCATAGGTAATTTTTTTCTTAACATTATTCATGTTAGCTTATATAGCAAAACTTTATCTGGCATTAACTTAAATGATTATGAGAGGATTGCCCGTATTTTCTATGTCATTGATCTTACAATAATTACCATGATAGATATTAATAATATTTTATAACTTCATGAAATATTCAACAATTCCTCTTTGGCTAAAGGTTTAGTGTTCAATAAGAAAAAATCGAATATCTTTTTTTTTCCCTAGTTCCCCAAATTCATTAAAGGAGTTGGTTGGATAGTTTTTGAATTCAAAAGTACCAAAGGCCTTGGAATAAGGTGACGGTTGCTAAACAATAGGGTGGTTTGAAAATTAGGCAACTCCATATTATTCAGAAGATAATGATGACTAAATATTTGAGTAAAATGCTCAGTGATAATACTCTTTTATGAGTATTTTTCATGAAAGGATAAACCTATATGGATCACATCATATTAATCCATTCGCCAGTAGAAGTTCTTACATCCATGAGATGATTTTTAGCTCTAGTGAGGTGCTTCAATGGGGTTTTCAAGATAACCCCACTAATTGCTTTGCCAAACCTACAACCAAATACATTATGAAAGTGAATAGAGTTGACCTTCACCTCTCTCCTCAATGGTCAATGGTGAGTATTTGGAAGCTTATTGCTATCCCTAGAGTTAGAACTTTCATTTGGAAAGTATCCCATAATTGTCTTCCTGCTTTATAGTTTCTTAATGCTAGAAGATTTATAAGCCATACTATTGTGGTTTCTACATTGAAAATTTATTTGATATTTTGTTTGAATGTTTAATTGCTAAATATGTTCAATAACTTTTTAAAAGGATATGAAGTTATTGGCCTCCTAAGAAAGGGATGATGAGAGCAACTTGATTCATGAAAGGCATTGTATCCTAAAAACATATACAGTTTGGTCATTGGAAGGCAAGGTGTATTAGGATTTTTTTTCTAACATAAGGAACTTTGGATTTATGATGTTCCAAAAAGCTAAAGCCCTTACTAATGAGAGAAAGCTTGAGACCAAGAGGAAGTGAGGGTAAAAGGTACAAAGACTATATTTTTGTCAATGATAGTTTTATTAATCTTTTTAACTTGGCATATATTGAATTGGTGGATGTGATGATTGATGTTTGGTTAAACTTGCAGTTTGCCAAATGGTAAGAGCCTATTTAGGCCTCCATGCCAAAATTTTGGTGCTCACCTAGGTTTGAGAGAAGCTACTAAAGGAAATTATAAAAGTTGTTATATTATTTTTTATTGGGGGAATCAAAAGAGTATCAAATCGGATTAATATAATGAGTCAGATACCAAATTGTCCTAAAAACTTAAACTCATGGAATGTGAGCCTTTTTCATTATATATATTGGACTCTATCTATCCAATATCTGATGTGAAACTAATTTATCACACCTAACATTATAATAATCTCTCCCTTCAAGTGTGATTTGACTACATTAATTTTAATACTATTAATCAAGAATTTTTTTACTCGACCACTTTCACCGTGTGACCCATACTAATGAATTTTTATCTCATTTTTTTTAAAGAGACTAACATGCGACTCAATTCAGTCGCATCATTATGGTAATTTTGGTCTTAAGAGTTTACACAACTTCGAACCTGAAGCTCTGATACCACTTATTGGGGGAGCCAAAAGAGTTTTGAATTAGAATAATATAATGGGCCGGATACCAAATTATCTCAAGAGAATCACACATGACATTATAATAATTTTTTCCTTAAGATGTAATTTGACCACATTAATTTTAATACTCTTAATCAAGAACTCTTTTACTTGATCAGTTCTACCGTGTGACCCATACTAACGGGTTTTTGTCATATTCTTTTGAATTTTTTAAGAGACATTAACATGCGACTCAATTCAGTCATATCATTACGGTAAGTTCGATGTTGAGTTTTAGATGTCTTGAACTCTAATTAGAGTTTGAGTTAAAGTAGGAATCCAAAGTTGGATTTAGATTTATGATTGATTTGTATTATTAGGAGTTATAATTAGAGTAAAACATAGACCCAATAAGGGTCTATAAATATGTTATAATACATAGGGCTTATGTATGGTGTAATATTGATATTGAACTAGAGAGAAATAGAGAGAGAGGAATAGAGAGAATAGAGAGAAGAGAAAGAGAGAGAGTGTTGACTCTCGTGTGTGAGTCTTTCTAGTGCTTCTCGGTGGTCTCTCGTGGTGGTTCCTTGTGGTATTCTCTTGAAGATTCTCTCTAAAGGTGGAAGTGTTGCTAAGGCTTGGAAAAAGAGTTTAGTCGAGTAAGAAAAAGTGAAGTCTTTCTTGTAAACTCTTGTAAAAGTCTTTATCTATTGATAGTGGATCTATCATTATCTTATCTTGTTATTTTTTTTTATCTTGTATTACTTCTTGTTTCTTATATTATTTAAAAATAAGGTGATTCGTGAACCTTCCACTGCGAATATCATCAATTGGTATCAGAGCTTAGGAGCAAACAACTAAGATGACAAAATTCTTACTCGAGGTAGAGAAGTTTGATGACAGGATAAATTTTGTCTTATGACAAAAGAAGATATAGGTGGTTCTTACTTTTCAAGGTCTACAAAAGACGTTAGAGGGAAAAGAAAAGAAGCCGGTCAAGATAAGCAATGAAAACTGAGAGGAGATAGATCAAAAGGCATTGAATTTAATTATTCTAAGCCTGACTGATGAGGTTTTGTACAATGTCATTGACGAAGAGACGACGATGGATATCTGGACAAAACTCAAGAAGTTGTACATGTCAAAAAGCCTCACGAATAAGTTCTATCTAAAATAACAGTTGTATGGACTGCGTATGAGTGAAGGTATAACTATATTACATCACCTAAATGCTTTCAATAAGATTATTAATGATTTGCTGAAAGTTGATGTGAAGTTTGAAGAGGACGATAAGACGCTGATTCTCTTGATGTCTCTTCCTACTTCATACGATTATATTGTGACCATAATTCTTTATGGTAAAAAAACTCTCAAGATGGAAGATATGACAACTAGTCTTCTTTCTAATGAGAGAAGGAGAAACTCCAACATTAATATAGAGTTTGGTGAAGGATTGGTAGCTCACGAAAGAGGAAGATTAAGAGAACGTGGAGAAGGCAAGCAACGGTCCAAATCAAAATTGAAGGTGAAGGTACAATGTTATTCATGTAAGAAGTATGACCATATTAGACGGTATTGCCCTGAACGTAGGAAGATAGAGTCCTCCAATATGACGACGGCAATAGTAGATAATACTTTTGATAATAGTGCGGATGGAAACGTTCTTGCAGTATTAGCAGAAATTGACACTTCTGGTAAGTGAATTTTAGATTATACTATTTCTTATCATATTTGCTCCAGGAAGGATTGGTTTACTTCTTATGAGGAGAATAAGAAGAAAAGTACTGTTTAGTTGAGCGATAATGCAGCCTGTGAGATCGCCGGTGTGGGAACAGTCAAAATTTAGATGTTTGATGGAGCGATTCGTACTCTTACTGGGGTGAGGTATGTCCCTAAGATGCGAAGAAATCTAATTTCACTTAGTGTACTGGACTCAAAAAGCTATAATTATTCAGCAAGAGATGGAGTCATGAAGGTGACACGTGATATTAGAATCCTGATGAAAGGTGAGAAGTGCGACAATGTTTATCGATTAATAGGAAACACCATTGCAGGTGGAGTTCCGATGACTACAGTAGTGAAGAGGAAGCATAATACTCGGAGTAATTTGATGGGAGATAAACATTCTCCTCAAATTACTTTTACTACAGCAGTAGACACAGGTTATCTGAAAAGCTTCCAAAAGTACAAGACTATAGGCATGAAGAGCAAATTCGAGGTTGGCACTAGTTTGCGTCTTGAAATTAGCTGAATAAGCTAGTAGCCTAGGGGCAGGGGCTGGATGAGAGATGACGGCTGAAGATTCGTGATGATGGCATGCCCGAGTTCAAGCCAAGGGCTCGGCCGCTCGCTCGAGGCCGGCTTACGGCCAAAGAAAGGGCGCATGCGCTGGTGGCAGGATGGCGAGCCCACAAGTGTGGGTGCCAGAAGTCAACGCAAGGGCGCGCGCACTAGAGGCCGGTGCGAGGACATGCGTCACACAGTGGAAGTGGTTGAATAAAAGAGTTCTTAATTAAGAGTGTTAAATTGATGTGATCAAATCACACCTGAAGGGGGAGATTGTTATAATGTCAGGTGTGATGAATTAGTCTCGCATCGGATATTGGATAGATAGAGTCCAATAGATATAGTAAAAAAAACCCATATCCCATGAGCTTGAGCTGTTGGGATGGTTTAGTGTCCGGCTCACTATATGGATCTGGTTTGACGCTCTTATGGCTCCCCAACAAGTGGTATCAGAGCTTCAGGTTCGAAGCTGTGCAAACTCTTAAGACCAAAAATTACCGCAATGATGCGACCGAATTGAGTCACATGTTAGTCTCATGGTAAAGACCGGCGAGAGGACACGAGTGCGAGGCCGACTTGAGGCCGGAGAGAGGGCGCATGCGCTGGTGCCAGGATGGCGAGCCCACAAGTGTGGGTGCCAGAAGCCAACGCAAGGGCGCGGGCACTAGAGGACGGTGCGAGGACATGGGTCACACGGTGGAAGTGCTCGAATAAAAGAGTTCTTGATTAAGAGTGTTAAATTGATTTGGTCAAATCATACCTGAAGAGAGAGATTGTTATAATATCAGGTGTGATAAATTAGTCCACATCGGATATTGGATAGATAGAGTCCAATAGATATAGTGAGAAAGACCCATATCCCATGAGCTTGAGCTTTTGGAATGGTTTGATGTCCGGCTCACTATATGGATCTGGTTCGACGCTCTTGTGGCTCCCCAACAGTTTGATGTCAAGAGTTTGTACAGTTTTGAACCTAAAGCTCTAATATCACTTGTTGGGGGAGTTGAAAGAGTATCGAATCGGAGTAATATAGTGGGCCGAACACCAAACCATCCCAAAAGCTTAAGCTCATGAGATATGGGCATTTTTTTACTATATATATTAGACTCTATCTATCCAATATCTGATGTGGGACTAATTCATCATACCTAACATTGTAACAATCTCTCCCTTCATGTGTGATTTGACTACATCAATTTTAATACTCTTAATCAAAAACTCTTTTACCCAATCAGTTCCACCGTGTGACCTATACTACTAGATTTTTGTCTCATTCTTTTGATTTTTTTTAAGAGAGACTAATATGTGATTCAATTAAGTCACATTATCACGGTAATTTCAATCTTAAGGGTTTGCATAGTTTCGAACCTGAAACTCTAATACCGCTTGTTGGGAGAGTCGAAAGAATGTCAAACCAGATTAACATAGTAAGTCATACACCAAACCATCCCAAAAACTTAAATTCATGGGATATAAGCCTTTTTCACTATATATATTGGACTCTATCTATCCAACATTTGATATGGAAGTAATTCATCACACCTGATATTATAACAATTTTTTACTCCTTCCATGCTGTCGAAGCTATTTTCAATCCCTTAGAAAGTTTTAATTTTCATAATCTTATTAGAGATAAACTTAATCTTATTAATAGGGATTTCAAGATTCTTAAAGTCTTACCAAAATCTAGAAAATTTACAATTATCACCGATAATTTATCTAAGAGAGAAGCTAAAAGAGAGATTATATAATTTTAAATCTGACTCTATTGTTCCCTAAGAGGTCCAAGCACTTATATATTATAATCCTGTTAAAGAAATGATTCTTTTATTTGAAAGATTGTGAGTTAATTAGTTAGTTTAGATCCTATGATTTGACCCAATATTACTAATGTTTAAATAAAATGCATAAAATCTTAATTCTTATATGTTTGAATTTACCAATAGTGGAAGTTGTATATGAAAAGAATGGGGCAATATTAACATTAGTGACATCGGTTATAGTGGAACGTGAAGAGACATATTTAACGTTGGTTATAATGGAACGTGAAGAGATGTGTTTTGCAATTGAGAACATATAGAAGTAGGTGTAAACTCCATATTTTTATAAATTATGTGGCTATGTATTAATAGTTTGATAATTTGAGTTTTTAGGAATTTTATGCAAATGGATATTCTATTTGTATTTGGAGTTGTGGTATATCAAATTGATTTAGTAGTATTTATTAATGAGATATTTGATCATAAATTTAACAAATTTAAGGAATATCAATTACATTGATATTAGATTTAATTTAATTTGGTTATTTGTGGAGGTTGTATATTGTAATCAAGGTTATTTGAGAATTCAATTGCCAACTTTAGAGTCATGGTGTAGCATTACTTGAATTGATTGTAATTAAAAATATTAGAGGGCTTTTTGCATTTTATCTTATAGTGACTTGATCTGATTATTATTTTTAGAAGTTCGTAATTGAATGAGGTAGAGAGTCTACCTATCTAAGTTAGAGTTATATTTGGACTCCTGATTATTTTGAGAATTATTTATAATTATATATTAAGAGAGAGGTTAAGTTGTAAGTATATTGCATTTGATCTTATAGTGACTTGATCTGATTATTATTTTTAAAAGTTCGTAATTGAATGAGGTAGAGAGTCTACCTATCTAAGTTAGAGTTATATTTGGACTCCTGATTATTTTGAGAATTATTTATAACTATATATTAAGAGAGAGGTTAAGTTGTAAGTATATATCTCTGGATTATCTTTTTTAATGATCTTTATTTCAGTTTGTTGAGAAATCATTCGACTCTAGTTTTGTTGATGAATTCATCTAGAACTTACATATTTATAAATCTTGTATTGTGATTTTTTTTACAAGCACTTGTTAAGTATTATTAATTAATTTCTCTTCGATGTAATTTATTCTTTATTGTACACTTATGATTAGTTGTGGTTGATGAGGAAATACAATTTAGGATCACTATATTTCTAGAGGCACACATGCTAGTGTAATAGGACGATTCTCTTATGAGATTAATAGAGTTGTGAGATGCACCAACTAGCAATTTCTTATTGTATAGGAGACATGTTCATTGTCGTGGGTGGACATTACTCACCCTTTATAGGGAGTATAAATGGTTACGACTTTTATGAGTTTTGTGAATACACCCACACTAAGATTGAAGATTTTTCTTGGACAGTCTATTTGCCATGTATTCTCTAATTTGTCTTGTTGATTATTTAATTGTACTGTTTGGTTTAGTTGTCTTTTGTTAATAGTGCTAGCTTATTTTTCTATTTCATTGTTCTATATTCATGATTTCTCTAATAAAGTTAAAATCTATTATTATTAATATTGTTATTATATATAATTTTTTAATTTTTTACTTGGGGAAATTTTTTTCTATTGAGTATATTCTTGGCTCACTCATTTCATATGATTACTATTGTGTATAGTGAATTGTCAGGTGATAGATTGATCTAGAGTGAACTATCTTTAATTGAGTATTCAAATCTTATGCTTTTTTATTTTGGTAAAGTTATAATTGTGTGTACTTCAAAACTATTATAATATTTATATTTGGTAGTTTATAATATTTAATTTACTCTAGTGGTTTATGTTTTCCATGATGGGGTGTAACAAATCCCAATTTTGATTAATGAAATTTGAGCTTAGCTTATTCAAAGAAAAAAGTATGAAAAATACAAGTGTTCAACCACAAAAATCTGAAATATGTATGTCAATGCTTTCACAGAAATCTCATATACTTTTGTGATTTTTTTTTATCATATTGTTTTCTTTGTTAAATTTTCTACAAATCATGTCATGCCCTATTACAACTTGCAAAACCCAAAATGGTAACGTAAGAGAGGGGGGAGGGGTGGTGAATTAGATTTATAAAGAATAATAATAACCTTTTGCACTTGAAAACCAATACACAAATCAATATGCAAATTAACACGAGTCCACAAGTAAGAAAATGAATCACGAGTACTTATAAAGTAAATGAAAAAGAGTAAAGATGATACCGTAATTTTTACATGGTTCGACAATCAATCATATCTACTCATGGCTTTTGTCTCGATCTTAAGGACTTGGATTTTCTACTGGAGTCATCGTTTCTTGAGGTGAGATGAAGTCTTTACACTAACTCACAAACCTTGAGGGTCGCATTTTTCAGGTAAAGTCACATCCATACAACTCTTACTCCAACCAGTAAGAATCGATTTCTAGACCGAAAATTTATCCCACATACACACCTAACATTCTAGGAATATTTACAATCAAGGAAAATAAAAAAAGATACAATTCTGGCATCTCTACAATTGTCTTTCAAGATGAATATAACGATAAAAAGATATGAAAGTAAATTCTAAATTTAAAGCTCTTGTAAGGTTAGAGGGTTTGAAAAAACTTATTCTTTTTCTCAAGGATAATCAGAGAGGTAAAAGTTCTTAATTGAACAAGCTTTAAACCCTTATATACCCATTAGTGGGAGAACTAACCATTGTTAGCTATGCTATGCCGAGTTTGGGTGTGCGGAGGATAAGGTTTGGGCGTCCGAAATAACTTAACGTCAAAATTAAATTAGCCATTATAACAGATGTTACGAGTTTGGACGTCTGGTCATCAGGTTCAGGTGTGCAAACCAGGCAAGGTTGGATGACTGATTCTAGAAAATTGAGAAAATTGAAGTTCATAGTAACTAATCTTTGGGTGTTTGAACATGAGAATTCAAATGTCTAAAACTATCAGTAATCTCAGAGATATTTTTGCTAGAGTCAAACATCCGAAGTTAATAGAAAAATCTATTATTTCACTACAACTTCAGTCTCCTAGTTTAACATCTTCTTATAACATATCTTCGATAAAATGCTAGGTCGATAAAAATATTTTAAGATGAGTTTGAGTGTTAGTTAAATCTCTAAATTAAAGATTTAAATATAAATTTTTGACTCAAATAAAAAATAAAAAGTCTATACCTATTGAGCTGACTTGATGATCTCTTTAGCTTTCTTCAAACCATCTTCAATTCTTTAAGTTTTGTCCATTAATTCACCATCATGTCTCATCTTTAATATTATCTTCATATTCATTTATACTTGAGACTTTCAAATATACTTGATTTTCAATTCTGACTCGGCTTGAGTACAAGTTACACATACTCAAGATATGATTAAATACAAAATTTATCCATTATCAAAACTATAAAAGATAATAATCTCCCTCTTTTTGATGGTGATAAATCCTCACAAGAATAAAATACATAATCTAGTTTGTTAAAGAAATTTTTTTTAATTTAAAGCAATTTAACAATTAGAATCATACATAATATGGATAATAGATAGCAATCTTTTTATTATACAAATTTTAATCATTTTAAGTATGAATGTAAGACTCTTTACAATATACTTTATAATATACAAGAATTTTAACAATTTTAAGCAATCCCACAACTCTCCCTTATTATATTATAATATACTATGTTACTCCCCCTTACTATTCTCTCTCTTTTTATATCAACAAAAAAGGTTATAATAATATGGACAATATAGAGAGAGATAATAAGAGAACAACATTGTGAGCATCTACAATAATATAAAGCCACAAGATACCATGAAAATCCACATCAATATAGCCAAATAAATCCATAAAAGTCAAACCATCCATAAATATAAATAAGGTTGCAAAGGACATAAGCAATTCATAAACTACAAATCATCCACAAATACATCATCCAAACATAAGGTCAAATCACAAAAAATAAAAGGGCACAAAATAAGATATAAAATCTCTAGGAGCTTGGCCCTTTTCTGAATCGATTCATGAAAGCAGTCAACAACCCTCAAGATGATGTAGATGCTACATAGTCTATTGGAATTACATAGTAACTATTCTCTCAAGATGATCCAACTGCTCAAACAGCTTATCCAGCCTCTGATCGACAAATCAAAGTCCAATATCCATAGCCTCGGGAGAAGCTCTAGCCTCAGCATCTGCTCCACTGGTGCCAACAATAGTAGGGGCAATCTCTCAGACTTAGCTTGTGATGGGTGTCCGATCTCTCATTTAAATAATATCAACGTCCTCCTACAGACTAAACCACATACAACAAAGAAAAGCTTAGGTAAAGGTCTGAGGAGAGATATAACAATAGAGTGGACCATTAGAAGTGAAAACTACCCCGAAATTACGGAGAATATGAGAAATAATACTAGAATAGCTAAGAACAGTAGTGAAATGTAGGATATACTAGGTCATATGATGAAAGATGATATATGAAAAGTTGACTAATCACCCAGTCAGAAGATAGTAGATCAAGAATAACTCTATATAGGAGATCTCATCTCTATGCCCACCCTTTCGAAGGATAGTGTAAGTATAAATTTGGTGGAGGATATAGAATCTAAGAGGAATGAGGTTCGAGGCCAGAGCTTTCATCATATGCAAGGCATATGCATGGTTCTCCCCAAAAACTCTCTAAACACCTTAGAGAATTTGAGGAGAAGATATGTAGTGAATCATTATTGAGCAAAGGTGATCTCTTTCCTCTCAGTAGAAAGTCCTAAGATTAATCCTAAGTTGTTACAGTCAATGATCATCTTTGTATCCCCATAATAAGATGTGATGATCATACAACCATATTCAAAAGAAGCATTTGAATAGAAAAACTTGCCCGTCTTCCTCATTGTAGGTCTTATGGGAGGATACCAAGTCTAGCCACTCTTAGGCAACAAAGAGAGTAGAGATGTTAAGGAAGGACATAGTCTAGATTCATGAAGGACTAATCCTAGCACTTACAAATTGATCCCTAAAGTAACTAAAGTTGTTCAAGGAATAAAATTGAAAAGAAAATTGAGCTTTCTCACCAGAGATAAAAGCCATAAATCACTTACATTTGGAGACAGGGGTTTTGGTGCAAAGAGATATGGTAAAATCGAAGGAGGATGCTTGAGAAGGGATGAGGAAGGAAAAGGAAGGAGACATAGTAAAATCAAAGAAGGACACTTGAGAAGGAATAAGGAAGGAAAAAGAAGTTACAGAGAAGCCTCTAGGGCATTGGAGGGACTGCCTAGGATCACCAGAGGGTTGGAGAAAATGAATCGCATAAGTAAAAGTGAGAGAATTCATACAATCAACTAGAGTTTTAAGCCTAAAATATTGTATTTGGATGTCCAAACCGACATGTTTGGATTTTTGAAGATAATAGACAGAGAGCATATTTGTTATCAATCTTCTGATTGAACGATTGATTGTTTGAAGGATTTTTAGGGCATCCAAGTTGTCTTGATCAGGCAATTGAAGAATAAAAGCTAAGAGCACCCAAGAAAAAAATATCTAAGTTTGAGCATTTGATCTATCCTAATCAGACGTCTGAAATAGATTAACAAAGAAAAAAATTATTCACAGAAAAATAAGGTTTGACCATCAATTTTTAAAAATACTCAATCAAACCAAATAAGTGGTAAAACTCTAATTTTCATTATGAATAAAGCAAAATCGCATCTCAACCAAAGAACGTCCATTTAAAAAATCATTAAACACAAATGAACACCCACTTCCTATGATACTAGTTGTATCATATTTAACCAATTGATATAAAATAAGACATAATATATGAGGATCATTGTGTTAAAGGAAAGTTAAACAAGTTGGAAGAGATTGAATTACCTCATGTGATTAAAATACCCTTTCGCATTATAGGGATGTCATTCAATTTTTCTCACTCTTCACAATCTATAAAGCATACATATTTATCTATGCAAAGAGAGCTAGTAGCATAACATATTAGAATAAATATAAGTTAAAAAAATCAAATAAAAGAAAAAATCTTACTTAAGCTAACTAAGCCAAAGGATGATTAAAGGATAAAAATTTTAAAAAATAAGATTCATCCCTAGCTTAATAAAAATAATTTAAGTAGTAGAGAATTTTGAAACTCAAACTTATTTGGATTCTATATGTTTAGAAATCATGCTCTTTGATACCCAAATTTGCTTAAGAATAGTACCCTTCTTGATTGGACAATAGGTGGAGACATGTCCATAAAGGTTACAATAATAATATTTCAATTTTAAAAATTTTACATTTAAAGCTTTTACAAAAGTAAATTTTGTTTCCTTGGATTTTGAAGATGAGATAAAATCAAGTTCGGATTTATTCAAGATGTTCAATTTGTTTTTCAAAATCATATTCAAAATATCATTTTCATGGAAGAAATTTTCAAGGGTCTTTTTTAAATTCAAGTTTTCTTTGAAGTTTATTAATACTAGTTTGCAATCATAAAAAATTCTAGATAATTTTAAAACATGATTTTTCTTTTCAAGACTTTCTAAGTCCTTCTTATAATCATAAGAACTAGTAGATAGTTTTAAAATATTAAATTTATTTTCAAGTAAAAATAATTTATTTTTCAAAAAAGAGTATTTATGAAGTAATTTATCATGTCTAGCATATAGGTCTTCAAATGCTTCTTCTAATTTTTTAAAATTTGAATCACTTATCTCATCCTCATTTCTTTTATAATTAGCCGTAAAGCAAAGGTTGAGGTTATAACTTTTAAATAACTTTTGGAGTCATCATCCGTGTTTTGTCATGTAGACTTTTTCTTTCTTTTCTTCTTTTTCTTCGTCTTCTCTTGAGCTTGAGAGAACTTTTGTTCCTACTTTCTTCTTTCTTAAGGCTATCCTTTTTTCCATCTTCTTTTTCTCTATGATTATTCATTCCCAATTCTTTAAGATTTATCTTAAAAGTAAAAAAAAAACTTACGAGTTCTTCAAGTGGGAGTATCTTGAGATCTTTGGCTTATTAAATGACTATCATCTTTGACTTGCAAAACTTGGCAATGACCTAAGAACTTTTTTTACAATTTCTTCATTAGTATAAAATTTGCCTAATGAATGTAGGCCATTTAAGCTCTTCATAAGTCATGAAAATATATCTAAAATAGATTCAAAAGAGTACTTGTGAAAAATGCAAATTTATTTACAAGTATTGAGATTTTCAAATCTTTTACTTTATCAACCTCTTCATGAGTGAGTAATAAGTAATTTCAAAATATCATGTACGGTTTCAAAAGATAAAATATTTTTAAAATTATTTTCATCTAAAGTATAATGTAATATGTTCATTACTTTGGCATTAGTAGTATCTAACTTCTTCTTTTTATTATTCTACTCTTGAGATGGTTTAAGAATTTTTACACTATCAATCATCTTGATGGGTGAAGAATACCTATTTTCTATCACATGGCAAAGATTAAAATTATTGTTCTTAATAAAGACTGTAAAATGGTTTTTCCAAACATTAAAATAATTTTTTTTAAAATGTGAGGGACGAACAATAGATCGACCCTCTCTAAAATAAGGAGAAATATTCAAAGTTGTATAAAAACATATTGACAACTCTACCTAATTAAATCAAAATAAGAGCATTAAGTTCTGATATCAATTGAAACCCAAAATAACAACCTAAGAGAGGGGGTGAATTAGATTTATGAAAAATAATAATAACTTCTATACTTGAAAACTAATGCATAAATTAATATACAAATTAATACAAGTCCACGAGTAAGAAAATAAATCACAAGAACTTATAAAGTAAATAGAGAAAAGTAAAGATTATACCGTGATTTTTACGTGGTTCGGCAATTAACAACGCTTACTCTATAGTCTTTGTCTCAATTTTGAGGATTTGGATTCGCCACTATAATCATCATTTCTTGATGTGAAACCAAATATTTACACCAACTCACAAACTATCACTTTTTTGGGTGAAATTGTGCTCATACAACTCTTACTCCAACTGGTAAAAATTAACTCCTATATTAGAAATTTGTCTCACCCACACTCCTAACACCCTATGAGTATTTACAATCAAGAAAGATAAAAGAAGATATAATTTTGACCTCTCTATAATTTCCTTTCAAGATAAGTATAAGGGCAATAAGATATAGAAATAAATTCTAAATTTAGAGCTCTTGGAAGGCTGAGAACTTGAAAAAACTTGTTCTTTTTCTTAAGAATAATTAGAGATGTAAAATTCCTAAATTGAACAAGCTCTAAGGCTTTATATAACCATTGGTAGTAGAACTAGCCATTGTTGGCTATGCTCTGCTTAGTTTGGATATTTGAACCATAAGATTTAAGCATCTGAAATATTTCAATGGTCAAAATTAAACTAGTCATTGTAACATATGTCATGAGTTCAGATATTTGGGCATCAAGTCCGAATGTTTCAACCAAATAAGTTCAGACAACCAATACTAGAAAATTGAAAAAACTGAAATTTACAACTTTTGAACTTCGAGCTTTAGAACCTAAGGGTTTAAGTGTCTGAAACTGTCAATAATCCTAAGATATTTTTGCTAGAGTCAAGCATCCAAATCCTGAAGTTTGGACATCCGAAGTTAATAGAAAAATATACTATTTCACTGTAACTTCAGTCCTCTAGTTTGACATTTTTTTCATAACTTATATTAGATAAAATACTAGGTCAGTAAAGACATTCCAGGATGAGCTTGAGTATTAGTCAGAGTTCTAAACTAAGGATTTAAATGAAAACCTTTGACTCTAACAACAAATAAGAAGTCCAAACCTATTAAGTTGACTTGATGATCTTTTGAGCCTTTTTCAAGCCATCTTCAATTATTTAAGTTTCATCGATTATTCTACCATTATATCTCATCTTCAATATTGTCTTCATATTCATTTACACTTGAAGCTTTTGAATGGGCTTGATTTTCATTTTAGACTCAGCTTGGCTACAAACTACACATGCTCAAGATATGATCAAATACAAAATTTATTCATCATCAAAACTATAAAGAATAACAACCATTGGGTTATAATGGAACATGAGCCGATATTCTTTATAATCATAATACTACATAGAGAGATATGCAAGCATAGACATGTTTAGTATAACTTGAACAAAAATTTGACCAATACAAGCATAAAATTCAGAATTGTAACCAATATAGTATCTCCTATATGATAATTCTTATTACAATTCATAGTTTATAGAGAAAAATAAACTACACTCAATAAGCACATCGATTCTCGTCACAATGCCATAGGTCATCCTCTAATGCCAATCAATCACCCACATAAACATATGAAAGAGATAACAACAATCTTATGGGTATATTAATATACTCAGTAGGTAAATCTCCCACCTTCAACCCAAAGAATATCTTAAATTTATAGAGTGAACCACATACATAAAATCAACATGTACATTATTTTTAAAGAAGATATATAACAATGGCCAATAAAAGATTAATAGCAAAAGTAGAGTAACCAAACAACCAATAATATATGTTAGAAATAAGAATGTGAACACTACCAGAACAATCAACAATCTTGAAGGAAAGGTTATTGACATCACCAGAACAACCAATAATTAATAGAGAAGAAGTATCAACATCACTAAAACAACCAGCAACAAATAGTGTATTTATACAGAAATACATAACAATAAATCATCCTAAAAAATCTCTCAAGAGTCATGTCCACTTGTACTTTCCACAAGTGGTACACGATATCTACCAATCATAGTGAACAAGTCTATTATACAATCGGAAGCTAGTGGTCGTCACATCTGACGAAATCAACCATTCCGATAAAAAAAATCATATCATGAGTACTGACTTATTTGCCTCTACAGAAAGGATAATCCTTAATATATCGACTCAAATTATCTCCTTAATAATTATTATTAACTGTGAATGAACAAGTAAATGACTAAAAGTATCAATGAAAATTTTTAATTCAATTTGGAGTAGAAGTAAGGCTGATTCAAAGGTTTTAGAGTCCAAAAATGGAAAGTACACAAAAAAAAACGAATCCAATCAATCTTGAACCATTGAACTTGCAGTTCAAACGAAAAAGTTACAGAGAATTGAATTCTTTATTACAAGTAACACCCTTAAAATATTTGATTATATAATAATATATTTAATTAATTTTTGAATAAACTTAAGGAAATTACTGCATATATTCATTACTTCAATCTTTTTATAGAAAACCCATTGAATTGATAAAATTCATCATCAAATCCAAATAAAAGTATATAAATATAACTTTTGCATTTAGTCTCTTATTATTTTTATAATTACATCCCTATTATTTTAATTAGATAAAAAAATTTTAATTATGTTTTTATAGAAAATTGATCTACAATTATAATATTTACAACCATTTTCTGATAATACTTTATGTAGCAAATTTTACATATAACCTTTGGCATTTCAAAATTTAATTTTTGATTCTAATTAAACCTAATTTAGGTAAGATTTGAAGTCCAATTTGATTACATTAAACTTAAGCTAAAATCAAACTAAAATCAAAACCAAAAATATAATAGAATCTAACAAAACCAAGTTAAAATCCAACCAAAAATTAAATTAAAATTTAAAATAAAATCAACCCAAAACTAAACCTATCATCATCAACCTCCACCATTTTTTCCCATCACCTCCCTAACTGCTGGACCATCATTTATCGATTGTCAAATCATTGCCAATCGTTGGAATATTGTTGTTGTCGGCGTCATGTCGTTATCGCCGTCATCATCACAATGCCATTGCTGTTATTATTGTCATCGCGGCGTCATAGATTATATTTAAAATTTTAAAATTTTAATTTATCAAAATTATCATCTAATCAAATTTTGGTGGGATAATCTATACATTTATTAATATTTGTCCATGTAATTTTAGTCCATAATTTCAAGTATGGATGGATATGTTTTGATGAATAACAAAAAATAACATGATTTTCATAAAATATTTAAAAATAATAAAAAATAAACAGTGATAAATTGAGAGACTAAGACAATTGATAATAAAAATTAAGATCAGCTACCTGGATTTACCTTTTCTCAAATTACTAGTCCCTTCTCTACTAACAACTCCCAATTAGTTAATCTTCATTTTCAGGGTAACACCTCCCCAATCTCTGTTTGGTTATGTAGAAGTTGATAAAAATATAGAAAAGTTATTTCTCTTCACCTCTAACTCATTTTTAAAAATGATTGAAAATAATCAACTTCTAGAGTTTGGTTGAACAAAAATATATTTTAAAAGTATAATTATTTAGATAAAAAATATTATTTATTTATTTATTTTATATAAAATAATATTTATTTAATTTTTACTTTAAAATATTATTATTTAATTTTTCTCTTTTTTAATGTAATTATTTATTGATTTTTTAATAAATAAATTTTAAAAAATAAATTTTTATTGTATGTGAGATTATAATTAAAAATTATTAGATTCATTTATAAAAGTCAATTCAGATCAAAATATATAAAAATAAAATTTACCTCATTTTTTACTTATGATTAAAAGTACTTAAAGTTAAATTAATTTTTAAAAATTACTTTTAAATAATTAAATAATAAAATTGGAAAAAAAAAAGTAATTTTACTTCCAAATATGCAGCGAAAATAAATAGGAGAAAGAGATAATTCGGTTTTGCCAGCAGCTGTCGTGTTTTTGCAGGATGCAATAGCCTTACTTTTGTTACATTAGGACCGTTCTTCTCTAACCCAATGGTCGAAAATTTGTTGCTGCCGTCGAATATGGACGCGACTAGATCGAGTTTTGGTACTACCTTGTAGAAAATACTCTCTTGGTCTTGTTCAACGCCGAGCCTATTTGACGACAACATCGGCAGACGAAGAATTCCGCTGTCTTTTGGCAACTTTTCCCTTGTCTTTTTTAAGATCTTCGAAGCCTACTTCCATAGACCACATTGCCTGGTTACCATTCTCTCCATTCTTACCAAATAAACAATCCTTTACACAAAAATAATTCTCGCTAGTCTTGTGGCTTCCGACCTCTGGATAAGCTTTGAGTAGTCCATCATAGGATCCATGTGGAGCTTTACAGCCTCAGAGGTAAAACGAGGGAAAAAACATCAACAATCTTACAAGTGCATGCAAAGCAAGAGTTCTTATTATGGTCTTCTGAAATTCATAACATACATGATACAAGACTCAACAAAACACATACATAGTTCATAATCTACTGTATAAACTCCAGTGATACGAATAATCTGAATCTCTGTGATGAGAGTTATTGAGCCCTCTTCCTAGTTATTAGAAGCGAGGCTTTGGGACGAGGTAAAGACTGTTCTTCATTCGAATTGTCAGTCCAGGCATTTCAGTCATATCGAGATTTTTTGCCGCCTTGCCATCGGGCAAGCCCCAATCGAAACGGTGTACGAGGTTCGCCACTGCGAGCTCCAAGCTAGGCACTGCCAACTGCATTCCGGGGCACATTCTGCGACCCGCGCCAAATGGGATGTACTGGTAGTCGTGCCCTCTGAAGTCTGTTGTAGTGCCCAAGAATCTCTCTGGTCGGAATGCATCAGGCTCCTCGAAGTATCTGGGGTCCCTGGCGATCCCCCAAGCATTGACGATGACTCTGAGTTCCTTGGGTATTTCATAGCCTTCGATTTGGCAACTGTCCATTGTTTCTCTAGGAACCAGGAGAGGGCCCGGAGGGTGGAGCCTCAGAGCTTCCTTAACCACGGCCTTTAGGTAGTTCATCCCCGCTACATCTGCCTCTGCAACAAAGGATTTTTCGCCTATGGCTCCTCTCACCTCTTCTTGCAGCTTCTTCAATGCTTCCCCGCTTTTCACGAGCTCCGCCATCGTCCATTCTAGGACTATGTATGATGTATCTGTCCCAGCTGCGAACATATCCTATTCACAAATAAAACAAGAGGCAATTAGAGCTAGATGCAAAGATGATAATAAGAAAAATTTCTCGTTTAGAAGATCAATTACCAGAAGGAGAGCTTTGATGTGCCTCTTGGTGAAGTCATATGTCATGTCGGGATCCTTTTGGAGCTCAAGCAACACATCCACGAAGTCGATTTCCTCGCCCTCTTCCTTCCTACTCTCCTCATGGTCTTCGACAAGTTTCTGAAGAACGCCATCCCATCTCCTGGAGTTCCTCTTGGCCCTCTCATCCAAGCCGAGATACGGGCTAAGCCACTTCAACGAAGGGAAGTAATCCTCCACGTTGAAGCAACTGAGGAGAACAACATTCTCTTCAATCATCTCATGGAATATCTTGTTCCGGCCTTCCTCTCTGGCCTGCTTCCCAAGAATCACCCGGCAGAGCACGTCGTTGGCGAAGAAGTAGAGCACCTCGCTCATGTTGAGCGGCTCCATGGCGGAGGCGGTGATCTTCTGAATGAGATGCGCCACCTCCTCCTCCCTGGCGGCCCGGTAGGACTGCACCCGCTTCATGCTGAAGAGGTGAGCCATGCTGATCTTCCTCATCTGGCGCCAGTGCTCGCCGTACTTCGCGAAGGCCATGTCTAGGTTGTCATAAAAGAGAATGCTAGGGGACTTGAAGGTGGGCCGGCTGGCGAAGATGAGGTCGTTGGTCTTCATGACCTCGCGGGCCATCTCGGCGGAGGAGACGACTAGGGTGGGGACCTGGCCGAGCTGGAGGAGCATGAGGGGGCCGTGCTTCTGGGCGAGGGAGTGGAGGGAGCGGTGGGCGAGGGCGCCGAGCTGGTGGAGGTTTCCGATGAACGGCAGCTTTTGCGGCGAAGGAGGGAGAGCCGTCTTCTTGGAGGATGAAGCTCTTTTGAGAGTCAGAAGCACGAGGAAGAGAGGAAGAAAGAAGAGAGCTGCCAGCAATGGAAGTGAAGCCATTGCCGTTGTTGTTGTTGGATTATGGATTGAATTTTCTTTCTCCATGAAAGGTCTTTTTATAGTCGAGACTGAAGGATTAGGGTCTTGCTACTTGATTCTTCCGTCTACTTTGGCGGATTTTTGGGATCATACAGTCAACCGGCAGCTTAGCGGTCCTCAAAGGCTGCGACTCAGACTTGAATTCCATTTCTCTGGATTTTTTTTTTATTAGGAAAATAATCCTTACTAAACTTTTATTGAAAAAGAAGGCAGAAAGTCATCGCTCGGGGGTCATCCGAATCAACGTCCAAATTTTAATCGAATAAAATAAACTGCATTCAGTCTCTGGCGTCCAAAAATAAAAAATAAAAAATCCATGAATAATTGTGTATTTTTCTAATGTCCTTTAATGGCAATTAATATCCTTAAAAACCACAAAATATTTAACTGTGGCAGCTCTGCTTCCAGATATATTTTTCTCAATACGTTAGAATACGTGGCATCCCCAGCTTCGTCCTGATATCGTCTAAATTCACGTGTGCTTATATTGAAAAATTGATTAAATTTGACTTTAAAATTTAAAAAATTTTGGCATGAAACCACCTGCATTATGTGTTTATTATATAGGACCACTTGTAACATTAAATAGAGTACAAATTTTTTTTTTTTATATAATCAAAATTTACACAGTTCTTTTAAAATAATAGTTTTTTTTTTTTGAGATTAACAAGAATAATAAAATTTGAATGCATAATATTTCATATATGAGATATAAGTACAATCATCAAATTATTTTTTTATTAGGAAATGACCAAATTATTATTTAAAAAATTAATTTTGAGCACAGCGTGTAGTTGTTAGCAACTCCAAAATATTAAAATTAAAATATGCAAATCTTAAATCGACGTAGTGACTCAATTTCAGGTAACAAAAGTCGTTTTGTGCAATAAAATAAAATAAAAGTGGCTGTTTGCAAAAATCCTCAATGTTTTTCCTATTTTTAATTTTCGGGAGGAGGTGGGGGGGGGGGGGGGAAGTGCTTCACCGAACGGCCCTGGGGCGTTTTGGCACCTAACGGTCATGCACGAGTTCTCTTTCGTTGGCGTTGATGCGACGCGCATCATTCTCCACGTGAATTAGAGAGACCGGCGAGAATGTTTGGATTGGAAAATAAAAAAAATTTCTCAATATTTCTGTCAACCACCTGGTTGAAATCGTGGATAGATGCTGCTAAAAATATTTTTACTTTATTCTATTTTTTGTTATTTCAGTAAAATATCAATAACTTGACTGTAGATCGAATTCCTTTTACTCCAATTGTCGGCATTGAATTCAGTTTTGTGTCCCATGTGATTGATCCAAAAAGCATCTCCGGTGCCCGATCATGCCCTTTTTATCTCAAAATCAATAAAATCTCTTGGCCTATAATTTTTGAGATCCTGTTTGGTTTGATGTTATGAATATTAATAGTTTTTCATCTAAAAATTTATTTTTTTTTTACTAAAAACTTCAAATTAATTATTAAATTAAATTATTATAAAAAATTAATTAATTTTGTCAATATCAAATTATTGTATGATTAATTTTAATCAAAAAAAATATTAGTTTATAAAAAAATTTCAGTATTTTTTAATCAAATTATCTTATATCATTTTAAATCAAATCCCCCTAATGGATATATGGCTCAAATAACAAATATTTCATACAAAATGTCAAATTTGGTCTCAAGATTTTGGTTATTTAGTTTGTTTGAACTCCATATTAGTCATACAAAACTTGATATATCCAAACTATTTAAAACTTTCATAATGACTAAAAAAATCTTACTCATCCTTTAAAGATTTATGATGAAGGGTTTTGATCAACTATTATGGGTTGATTTAACCATACCCAAATAAAAGCCCAACATGTATTTTGGATTCCTTTGGAATCAAAACTAAATAAAAATTCCAAATTTTATAAGATAGAAGTTGAAATACCCAAATATAATTGTTGTTTGTTTTACATATAGTTATTTTTTGATGCGGTGTAGTCTGAGCTTAGGGAAAATTTTCTATAATATCCTGATAATTTTTTTATTTTCTTGAAAACTCTTTCTAAATTTTCAAATTCCCAATTAGTTTATATCAATATATTTTAATTTGTCATATACTTACATTACATATCACTGTATCTACATTAGTACTACAATACTTGTATTAGTACCTATAGCAATATATTTTTTACATATATAATAAAATCCAAATATATATTATTAGAATTAAATTGTTTTGATCAAAATTAAGAGGATGTGAGGAGAATTAAGCAATTATGATAAAACATTGTGATCATAACTATTAAATTTTAGTTATATTTATTTAGTTTTGATCAGAATCTTCTTAAATATAAAAAACACACTGTTACAATTATAAGGACATGTACCACAAATATATAAATAATATAAAATATAAGAATTATGTGATCGAAGTACATGAATAATGTGATCAGTTAGTAAATTAAGAAATTCTCATTATAGTAAAAATTTTAAATGTCAAAATATTAGAAAATTCTTGGAAGCTATAGGAAATTTTCTCTTGATTTTATTGAGTGTATAAAAGATTTTGAAGGCATATATACAAATAAAATTTTGGTGCGGATGTATACACAATAGGTCCTAAGAAGGATGGTTGGCGTCAAATCAGTGTATTGGTTGGGGTCCCGACGCAAGTCTGACCCTATAATTAGTCCAATCATTTAACTAGCCAAACAAACCTACGGTTCAATACATGGCTCAGTTACGCTGTGGACCGAATCGTATAAAGCTCGGCACGAAGGCACCGTTTGTTATTTAAGAAATTGAGTGTTTAGGGCATTCTTTTTTTTAGAAAAGAATATTTATCAACTTTTTATTAAGGAAAAAGAGTCTGGAGGTATAATTAGAAGTGTTAATTTAGTTTAAATCTCGCGAGCTAATTAAGCTTAACTCATTTAAAAAATAAGTCGAGTTCAAACACGAAGTTAAGCTCATTTTTTAACAAGCTAAGTTTGAGTTTAGATGAATTTGAGAACTTGACTCAATTTTATATAATTTTTATAATATATATTTAGCATTTTAGATAAATATTTGAATATAATTCATGGCGTTAATGTTAAATTTTTTAGAAATTATTTTGATGTTAATTAGGTAAAATTAATCATTAAAATTTAAAATTTAAAAATTAATTTTGAGTTCGAGCTCGACTTAAGCACGACTTATTTGAGCTCATGATCTGAATTGAGCTCGAGCTTGGCTCAAGCACGACTTCAGTACATGTCGAGCTCACAAGTTGAATTAAGTCGTGCTTGAATTGCTCGAACTCATCTCGAGCCCTACTATCCAAACTTGACTTGAACTCAAACCAAACTCAAGTTAGAAGTTTTGTAGTTGAGCTGGGATGTGAATTCTAGGACTTGTAAGAAGACGTCTGAAAAAGAAAAAGATGGTCATAGATCTCACACAACGATAGAGAAGAAATATTTGAGGTAGAAAAAAAACGGATGTAAATAAAATAATAAAAAATAAAAAAGGGTAATATGAAGATTCGAAGGATAAAAAAATAGAGAAACACATGTTTTCTCGTAGATATAAATTGTAAAGGAAACTTCATAAAATAACTTTAAAGTATTTTGAATAATATATCTATTTTTTTTGTCTCTTTAAAGATATTTTTGAGAAAACTAAAGTAATTTTCTATAACTGAACAAGCCATATTTTTTTATTATTTTTTATAATAATATTAGAATATAAACTATTTACAAATATTATATGATTTTTTGTATATCCTAAATACATGAACTAAGAGTGCAAAATGAACCAAAATATTAGTGGTCAATTTGAATTTTACTATCTCCATACATAATTTATAGTATTTCATAATACATTGTGATTTAATTTACAATAAGTTTCCCTCTTAAACCAAATTTTTTTGATTACTTATTTCAAGAAATAATTTGAATTTATAGAAGAGATTTATTTTGAGCAGTTTGGTGAAAATATCAATAACTTAATTAATAAATTTCATATAAACTACCTCAATCTCCTTTTTCTTTACAAGATACTAAATAAAATGATATCAAGAGTCGATGTACTTATTTCTTTCATGGTATACTAAATTTTTATCAATATAATAGAGGATTTGGTATCAATGTAAATCTTGGTCAGTTCACTTTCATAAAGATGAATATCTTTGAACAAATTTCTAAATCAAATAGTATCATACACATAAGAAGATGTTACCACATATTTAACCTCATAAGTAGAAAGTGTGACAATAGGTTATTTTTTTGAAAACTATGTGGAAGCCGAATTTCTCATAAAAAAAGGTTGTGCTTTTTCTCTCATCCACATCACTTCCCCACTCACTATCAAAATAACTAAGAAATTGAAAATTATTTGAATGTAAATAGAATAAATTATAACTAAGTGTATCTTTAATGTAATGAAGAATCCTCTTAGTAACTTTTAAAAATGGAGGCTTTTGACTTCTTCATATAGCAGCTTCTAATGTGACATTATAGAGAATTTTTTGTACAAGTATTTCAAACTTCCAATAATGTTTTTGAAGAAGGTGTCATCCACATCTTGTTCTTTATCAAGCTTAGAGAGGTTTGTGCTTTTATCAATTATTGTGCTAGTTGGTTTACAATATTTCATATTAAAATTTCTGATAATCTCCTTCGCATATACTTATTGAGAGATAAAAATCTCTTCATTGCTTTGATTCACCTAGATGCCAAGAAAAATAATAGTCCTATATTCGTCATCTCAAACTCTCGTATCATGGTTTAGTTAAATTCCATGAACATAAAAGGATTGATCTCAATGATAATCATGTCATCCACATACAAACAAACAAACAAAATATCTTCTTAATCATTTTTTTTCATATAGAGAAAGTGTCCATATGAGCATTAGATATCATCATTTTTCTTTTAAAAAAAAAATAATCCTACTATTCCAAGGCTTTTTTCAACTTTAATATTTTTCTTCATGCCCTTCTTTGAGATAACCTAGAGGTTGTTCAATATACACCTCCACTTTAACAAAGCCATTCGGGAATATCAATTTGACATCTATTTAAAAGATTTTTTATCCATGTTTGAGTTGCCAAAGAAATTTTTATTCTAATCATTTCAAGTCGAACAACGAGAAAAAAAAATACGTTATCATAATTCGCTCTATATTTTTGGCTATAGCCTTTTGCTACCAATCTCGCTTTTAACTCTTCCATCATACCTTAGGCATTCTTCTTTGCCTTGATGATCCATTTCATGCCAATCACTTTTTGATATTTTGGAAGAGTAACCAACTCTCAAGTTCCATTCTTCTCAATAGTTTGAATTTCTTCACAGGTTCACAATCTATAAAAGAAGTAAAATTATCTTGGTCCTCTGTTATCTCATGTAATTTATTTTCTCTTCTCATCTTTTGCGGTCTTAAGACTTGGAGTTGTATTGAAAGATACAATTGATAAGAATGTTAGTGGTGGTGGTAAGTCTATAAATGACGCTGAAGGATTATTAAAAATAGGAGATGAAGGAGGAGACAAAATGGTATATACTCGAGAATCTTCATCTTGTTCTTTTATGAAGGTCACTGAGTTCTTCCACTTCGGATTTTGCCAATCCCAAGTACTTTTTTAATTAAATTTAATATCTTTACTAATAATGATCTTCTTATAAATTGGATATATAGCTTGTAACCCTTGGATATTACATCATAAATAACAAAAATAAGCTTTATACTCCTATCATCAACCTTGTTTTTCCTTTGTTCAGGTATATGAGCATAGACAATGCTTCCAAAAACTCTTAAATGAGAGATATTTGGCTTTCATTTGCTCCAAGCTTCAAGAAGATGTTGCGAAAAATATCGATGTCCACCACAATTCACGATATAGAGGAAGAACAGAAAAGGAGAAAAGATAATAGACAAGAGATATATGTGAGGAAAACGATCCAGAGGATATTGTATTGATGAGAAGAGAAAAATAAGATTACAACGATAGAGACGAAACTTCAATATCACAAACTCTCACAAAAGACTAAATAGCCTAACCGTCACAAGACGTATTGAGAGTATTGATCTATATCTCTCTCTCTCACACTCTATATTGAAACCCTTACATCAATGGAGTATTTATAAATGTGCCCTAACTGTATTTAAGTCAAAGTAGAAGACTGACTCAAATAAAACTTCTACTAATTTAAGTCTTCTAGTAGAAGATAAATCTAGATAAGGATTAGGCCCACTAAATAACTTCCTAATATAATTAAGACTATCCGAAAAATCCGGATTCGAGACATCATAAAGCCAACAAAAAGATTCATGGTTCAAATTTTAGTTGGCCACATGTTTAACAAGTAAATGATGCATTCAACAACTTCAATCCAAAAGTTTTTAGGTACTTCTTTTCTATTTTAGTTGGACACTTGTTTAATAAGTAAATGATGCATTCAATAACTTTAATTCAAAACTTTTTAGGTATTTATTTTCTCTTAAGCATGCTTCTCACCATATTAAGAAAGATTCAATTTTTTCTCTCAGTAACACTATTTTGTTGTGGAGAATATGCAACTGTCAAGGGGCGACAAATGCCATTATCATTGCAATAACCTTCAAAGTTTTTAGAGGTCAATTTCCCATCTCTAGCATATCTCATGACTTTGATCTTGTGGTTACTCTCTTTCTCAATGTGCGCCTTAAATTTCTTGAATGCATCAAATACCTTAGACTTGTTCTTCAAAAAATACAACAAAGTTTTTCGAGAAAAATCATCAATGGATGTAACAATATACCTATTCTTACCAAGTGAATTAGGAAAATTAGGTTCACACATATCTATGTGTATAACTTTCAATAATATTAATACCCTTTGAAATTACTTCTTCCGGAAGCTCTTTTGAGATTGTTTACCACTAATGCAATCTTCATATAGTTGATATTAATGATTAATGAAGGGCAATCCCTTCATCATGCGAAGCCTTACTAATAGTCTTAGCTTTTAAAATTAAGATGTCCATATTGAAGATGTCGAAGCCAAGAAGAACTTTGAAATAAGAATAGTTCAAGCACTTAAAAATATTACTTCTAATATGTAACATAAATATTTGATTCTTTGTTATCTCCACTTTTGTCGTCATCCTTCCTTTACTATCTCCAACAAAGATCACAATCCTTCATAATAATAGAATACCTCTTTCTCCAATAATTATCTAAAATTAAGAATATTATTTTTCATATCTGGAATAATAAACATTGGAGATTAGTGCACTTATCATTTATCAAGATAATAAATATGCTACCATTTTCTTTTATAGAAATTTTGGAAGAATTGACAAAGTTAATATTTTGACTCACCTATTTATCAAGATTCATGAACAAATTTCTTTTTCATACATGTCATTTCTCTCACCGATATTAAGAAATCATACATCTGCTTATTTTCCATTATTTTCTTTATAAACAAACAAAAGAGTAGGCCCTTTATTATGTCTTTCCTCAATGTAATTGATATTTTTTTTGACATTAATATTTGAACTTTCCTAGCATTCAAAAGCAAAATGACCATATTTATCACAATTATAACATTAGATATTAGATTTATCATATTATGGCTTAAATTGACCTATTCCTCTTCCAAGATCTCTTGCATGATTTTAATTTCTTTCTATTGTTTTCCACCTCTGCCTCTCCTCCTCCTTCTAGCCATGACCGCCACCATGACCACGACTAATTCCTCGGCCTTCTTGAGACCACTCTCCACTTGCACCTCTTTACTTCTCTTTCAGTAATAGCATGACTTGAAGAGTTGCTCTAAATGATCTTTTTTATTTTTGATGATCATTTATTCATTACAAGAAACTCATAAGTTCATCAATTATCATTGAATTCAAGTCTTTAGACTCCTTAATAACTACAACAACATAATCGAACTTTGAAACAAGTAATATGAAAATTTTTTCACTACTCATATATCATTAATATTTTCATCATTTCTCTTCATTTAACTTACAATAATTAAAATCCTTATAAAATAATCTACAATCAACTTAGAGTCCTTCGTTGCAAGATATTCAAACTCACCTTTTTGGGTTTGGAATTGAATTCTTTTTACCTTTCCAACTTCTTTTATGAGAATTCTGAAGAATATCACATAATTCTTTTGTTTTTGTAGCCCTGATAACTTCTTGAAGCTACTTACTTTAAGACTAGCATAAATAAGGATAAGTATCTTGTTGTCTGTTTTTTAAAAATTTTGTAGGAATACTTGTTGTGTCTATATCAAGAATGCTTCATTTAGAGACTTTGCAAATACTCTATTAATGATATCAAGTAGTTCTTGCGACTTGAGTAATGTCCTTATGTGAATGACTTAGTAGTTGTAGTTATCTACTTTGGTAGAGAAGATATATTTTTTACTATATTTTCTTCTCACAAATAATATTACATGATCTTTTATATATCCTAGATACATGAACTAAGCAGTATAATATTTCAGAGTATTTTCGGTATTTTAAAAATGCCTCTAATAGTGTCAAAAATACAAGACAAAGATTTTTGATATTTTTTGCAGTGTTAAAGAAATATAAAAAAAAATTCAACAATTTTAAAACGTAGGGAAAACTTATTTCTCACTTTTTTTATGGCAGTTGGTAGATAATGGCAAAAAAAAAAGCAAGTTTCTTTTAAAAAAATGCCAGAAAATTCTCAATATTTTTAAGAAGAAAATGCCAAAAAAAATTAACATTTTTGAGAAGCAAATGCTGAAAATTTTCCGATGTTTATTGTACATATGCTAGGAATAATTCCGATGTTAAAATGTTGAAAATATTTTCGACATTTGGCATAGAAACGCTAGGAGTATTTCCTATGTTTATTTTATAAACGCTAAGAATATTTCTGGTGTTTATAGAAAAACATCAAGAATACTCTTATCGTTTGTAGAAAAACACAAAAAAAATTTATTTTTTAAAATACATAACCTATATTTACAAAAATAACACATTATGTATAAATATTTTAACATATCACATACATAAAATACATTCTAAAAATTATAATTCATACTAACAATTACAATCTTATCTATATTTCTCTACTTAAAAATCTATATTAAAAATTACAATGTATACAAAAATTATAAATTTTTTTTTGACCAAGTCAATTAACTATAATGCTCTTTTGCTATATTTCAGCTAGAAAGAAAGAAAGTACATCCTTTTTGTAGCACATCAAATACTTTAAGTTTAAAAAGGATTTTTAAAAAAGAGTTAATTAATAATAGGGTGTAAGATAAATAAAATCGACAACTAAAATCCGAAAAGTGGCTCTCTCCACTTTTTTAATTCGAATTTGAGACCAACATTAGTAGTATTAAATTGCAAAACTCGTCAATTATAACAGAGAAAGATAAAAGAAAAATATTGAAGAATATAAGTTAGACACTTACAATTATAAAGTAAGAATGGAAGAAATTATATGATAAAAATAATTAGAGTAAGCAAAAAAAAATCTAACAATTGTAAACAAAGTAAGTTGCGTTAACTAGATATAGAACTAATTGATGTAGAATGATATGTCCATTAGTGCTATAAAATCATGAACTTATCACCATTCAAATCTATTCATTATAAAATTATGCCACAAGTACAACACAAATGGATAATCATGGTAGCTACTTTCCTAATACCCTCCTATTCTCATATTTTTTTTCCCTCACATGTAGCTGTACATAGCCGACTGACTATGATTTCTCGCAAAGAAAAAAAAAAGAACAATAACTACAAAGTATGAGATAAAATTATAAATTTTAAATCAAGTTTTCATAAATTATTTAAGGTATCAAAGAAGCATATCGATTTCCTCCTAGGCTCACTTACATACCAGATCCCTCAGTTCCAAGTTGGTTTACATTTGCTAGAACCTATTTAATTTCATACATTTGTATAATCATATGAACTAACAATATATAATAAATAAAAAAATTTGTTTAAACATAGATATTACCATAGGGGCAGCAATGGATCCACCAATAATACAAGCCTCCAAAGACTCAAAGCAGTACTCTACAACCTTTCTATTGTCTCATAAAGAGGAGCAACTTGTGCTTGTATTATGCTTATATAACTGCATTTACTTTAGCCTCTATATAATGACATCCACTATGTGACCCTCAGAGATACTCCCAAAAATCTATATGGGCGTGGATCCTATACCAAACATATACAGTCGACTATGTTTCTCATGACCAAATACTCTAGCATGAATCTCATTCTAAGCTATGATATTTGATTGAGGATTTTTTGACAATTCTTACCATAGTTGTTCAATTCGAGCCTATTTGTAGAAGATGGTAAAAAATATAAGTAGATTATTTATTAGTATAATATTAAAATGAATGATAAAAATATTCTTACTATTATTGTTGCGGATGTTCTGTCGATCGACTATTCGAAAAATAACTTCTTTGATCCAAATTGATAGTCAATATAGGTTCAATTTACTACATAAAAGTTAAGTACAACACAATATTTTTTATTAGATAATTGTGATTTAGTTAGTTGATTTAGATTTAATAGACCGGCCTAATACCTCTAATATTTAAATAGAATGATTTAATTTTTTAGAATTTAGATTTTTGGGGCAGCGTATGAAGAGAAGAATATGCCAATGTCAATATTGACACCATAGTTATAGTTGGCCGTGAAGAATGAGATGATTTCGGTATTATTAAATACATGTAGAGGTAGGTATAAACTTCTCACTATCATTGAATTTTTTACTTTTTGGTCTCTATATAATTATAATAATAATTTAGAGATAATTATTGACAATTATTCGATAATTTGATGATGAATAGTAAATGAATAGTTTAGATTTTGACAAATCATAATTGATTCATGAGAATTCATTTGTTCTTAAAGCTTTAAATGATATTAAAAAAACTTTTGTGGAAATCTATTTGGTTAAAATTAGATCTAAATTTGATATGCAATAGATTTAATTTTATTGAGATTATGTTTTAAATTCAACTAGATTTTGTGTGGTTGGAATTGGATTTAAATGATTTTGGTTTATTTGGGTTTGTATTTGGAATTAAAAATATTGGAGTAGGTCAATTTGAGATAAATCTAATTAGTTATATTAGATGAGTTAAAGTAGATTTGGATTATATTGATCTTGCTTAGGTTGAGGGTTGATTTGGTTGAATTGATTTTTGAATTGGATTTAATTAGTATTTGGGTTGTAATTTTAATTAATTAAATTAAATTAAATTTGATGACATATTAAATTGGGATATGATCTGATGTGGGACTAAAAGTTGATTGAATTTATAATAAAATTAGAATGTGATGATGGGGTTATAATTATTGAGATTATATTTAACCACGAAGTTATTGTGAAATTAGTTTATTTTGTTTAATTTTATATTTGATTAATGATATGAGATGTAATTTATAAGTTTTGAGGACCTTATTGTAAATTTATGATCAAATGTTCATATTCCATATCATTAGTTTGATTTGAGTATTAGTATACAAATTTGGTATATTAATTTATGGTAATAATTTTTTAATTATTTGAGGTTTTATATGCAAAGAAGATTGTGAAGTAAATTGACATATTATTTAGATTGATTTGGTGACCTTTATTAATGGAATATTTGATCATAACTTGATGAATTTAGGGATTATTAGATACATTGATCTTAAAGTTAATTTGATTTAGTTATTTGTGAAAGATATTGTAATTGAACTTATTTAAAAATTAAATTATCAAATTGGGAGTCATGGTTAGAATTAATTTACAATTAAAAGTATTAGATGGTTTTCTGTATATTACCTTATGATAATTTGATTTAGTTATTATTTTTTGAGGACGAATCATAATTGAATAAAATAGAGGGGTCAAGTTATCTAATTTGGAGTTACTATTTTATACCTTTATTATTTGTGAATTTGCTTTATGAGTATACGTTGAGAGAGGGATTAAGTTCTAAGTATATATTTTTATCGTATTTTTAAATGGTATTTATTTTAATTGGTTAACAAGCCATTCAATTATATTTTTATTGATAAATTTTATATTGTGATCATCTCTTATTGGCTCTTGTTGAGTTTTGTTCAGTTAGTTTCTTTACATTATATTTTATCCTTTGTGGTATATTCATAATTAATTATGATTAATGAGGAGATGTGGTTTAAGACCATCCTATTCATAGGGACAAATAAACTAGTATAATGGAGCGTTTTCTTATGAGATTAATGGATCATCGGATATAGTGGTTACTAATTTTTCGATTTTCAAGAGTATAGATGATATGTTCAGTGCGGCTCACCATTTGTGGAGAATACATATAGATATAACTTTGGAAGGATTTTGAGAATAGGCTTATACTGAAATGGTTATTTTTTTAGAATAAGCCTTAGTTGTATATTCTCTCAAATTATAATATAGTCCTCAAATAATGAACCTCCAATAAAATTTTGCACTTTAATCCTTAAATTAATCATATTCTCATACAAGACCATAACAAATCAAAACATAAGGATTCAGTCCTTAAGGCTCTTAAAATCAATAATTACATATAAATCCAACAAAACTTAAAAATTTCCGCACCGAGGCATTACAACACATTATTTTAATATCCAAATAAAATCCAATTAATTTAAACTCAATTTCAAATCAAATCATCACGAAGTCTAACTAATAATCCAAACAACTGATACGATTAATTCAAAATTTCCTTAATCCATATTTTTATATGATTAAAATTTAATTTTCAAAATCATCCCGAAAATTCAACCGAAATAATGATTAAATTCTAATCTAAACTCATCGGATCCTGATCTATTACATGATCCAGCCAAATTTAATTTACTAAATTCCACCAGATTTAATTTCCGTAATCAAGAAATAATTTCATTAATCCAAATGCCAAATCAATCTCGCTAATCAATATGATTAACACAAATCACCAATAACCAACCCAAAATGAAATCATCTTAACCCTAAACCCAACAAAAACCAAAATCAAATATCAAACCAAAACCCATCTTTCTCCTTTCCATCTCACAGCCAAAACGCTAACCACATACTGCCGCTGCCATACGCCGCCGCGCCACTACTGTCACGCTACCGGCTTTCGTGCCTTGCACCGCCACCGCTCACCGCGTCTCGCTGCCGTGCATGCATCGCAGTCGCACCATGCTGCTGCCATCTCGAGCTGCCGCCGCCACAATCCCATCAGGCTGCCGCACTGCTGCTCCAGCCTAGCCGAGCCACCTCTCCAGGCCAACCGCGCTGCCGTTGTTGTGCCGGTTACTGCCGCCGCCGCCAAGATCCTTCCCCCATCGGGCTGTGCCACACCGAAGACGCACAACTATCTCTGCGGGTTAGGATGGAGAGGACAACCATTTTGTACAAAAGCCCCTCACAAACTAAAGATTACAACTGAGTCCTTGATCTACATATTTAATATTATATAAGTCTCTCACAAATGGGTCAGTCAAACTAAAATTTGCTTCATTCCTCGGTACAAGTTTTCAAATGTCCATGAAGATTTCAAGATCCAATATGATAATCATCAACATAAATTAATAATCCACTTGTCATAATTTCTCAAGCATGAAGGGTCTCACATATAATCATTATAAAAATTTATTAAAAATATTCGATAATCAAGTTAATGTCATATAATATTCTTAATATAAATTTATCATATGTTCTAGAAAGCATACATCTGAATTCTTTAAACCATCTAATAATCATCAAACAACCATAATAATATGATCTTAACAATGGAAGTAATAGAAACGCAAGAAGATGAACTCCATCTACCTTAAAATCTGATGGTGACAATCTCAAACCTCACATTCTCAACCTCTCCTCGTCCCATGAGTTTACGATTAGACAAAGATAGGGAAAAAGATATGTTATCCTTATAAATCCTGTCTTAACTAAATCTTATCCATAATTTTTAAATCACATCAAAACCAATCGGATAGATTTTGAAAGACCCAGTCAATCAAGGTTAAGGGTGGTTACAGAAATTACCACTCGATGATTGCGTTTGTAATTAGGATGACTGGTAGTAATCGCATGAATTCTCCAGAATTTGGTTGTAAGTTTAACATTACACTTTCAGAATATGTTTGGATGAGTAAAGATAATCACGCGATGATCTCAATCCACACAAGCTCTTATTTACCAGCTAGCCCAATGCTCAACTTTGAACATACCACCAACCAATGTGTGAATTACAGAAAATTATTTGTTAAGATATTAGATTAGAGCAATTTTAATTTTCTGAAACTCAAATTTCAAATAAAACTCCCAACACAAAACCACTGACAAAGTAATAAAAAGACTATCGGCGTTGTATTTGGATTGGCCTTTTGAGCAACATTTTCAAGCGTACATACGCAAAAACATTGAACCCAAGATGTCATTCCAACATATATCGGTAGTGAAGCACGGACAAGAGCAAATGCTCACTTATTATGTTAATGCATAGAAGTTTGGTAACGGTACGTAGACATTACTGCTAAGAGGTTCTTCAGAACCAAGGGGAGGGCACAAGGTAAAGACTTTTCTTCTTCCTAATTGAAAGCCCGGAAGATTCACTCATGTCTAGATCTTCTGCAACCATCCCCTCCGGTAACGCCCAGTCGAACCGATGCACAATATTAGCTAATGCAAATTCTGTTGTAGCGAGAGCCAAGTTCATACCGGGACAAACTCTCCGACCGGCGCCGAAAGGAATATAATGGTAATCATGACCTCTGAAATCTACAGAGCTATTCAAGAATCTCTCTGGTCGGAATTCCTCCGGCTCCTCCCAGAATTTTGGGTCCCTTGCGATCGACCAAGCATTGACAACAACTCTGGTATGCTTGGGTATCTCGTAGCCTTCTATTTGACAAGTCTCCATTGATTCTCTCGGAAGCAACAACGAAGCTGGAGGGTGAAGCCGCAAGATCTCTTTGAGCACGGCTTTTAGGTAGCTCATTGCGCTTAGATCCTCCTCTTCAACCATGGGTTTTCTACCTACTATTGATCTTACCTCATCTTGCAGCCTCTTCATCGTTTCGGGTTTCCTGATGAGTTCTGCCATCGCCCATTCTAGGACCGCAGAAGATGAATCAGTCCCCCCAGAGAACATGTCCTGTTTGAAGTGCGGGGAATAAAAAAAGTATTACAAGTGGTGAGGAAGAAATCCTATAGAAATATATTACTTTCCGTTGATGAATTCACAGAAGCTTACCACTAGCAGAGCTTTGATGTGGTCATTTTTGAGAGAGTAATTCATGTTAGGATCCTTTTGGAGCGAGAGCAAGATATCCAAAAAACCTATATCATCCTCATTCTTCTCTTCCTTTCTATTGGTATGGTCCTTGATCATCTTATCTAGAAGACGATCCCACTTCTCTGCAGTCCTTTTAGCCCTCCCATATAAGCCAAGCAACGAGCATATCCATCCAAGAGAAGGGAAGTAATCCTCCACACTGAAACCGCTAAGCAGAGCAACGTTCTCTTCTATCATTTCCCGAAACAACTCGTTCGTGCCTTCTTCTCTGGAGAAGTCCCCTAACATCACCCTGCAAAGCATGTCGTTCGTGAAGAAGAACAACATTCGACTTAAATTCACAGGCACTCGTGAGGAGGAGGAAGAAGATGGTGATGACGAAGCAGCATGAACTATCTTCTTGATCAAATAAGTCACTTCCTTCATCCGCATGGCTCGATAAGATTGAACCCGTTTGACGCCGAGCAACTGAGTCATGGATATCCTCCTCATCTGCCTCCAGTGCTCGCCATACGGCGCAAAGCCCATGTCATGGCACTCATAGAACAAAATTCTGGCAGACTTGAGAGAAGGCCGGTTAGCTAGTACGGGATCATGAGTATTAAGGACCTCCTGTGCCATTTCGGCGGAGGAGACAACAAGCGTGGGGACTTCGCCGAGATGCAGAAGCATGAGAGGCCCATGTTTCTTTGCGAGCGTATGGAGGGATTGGTGGGGCAGCGAACCGAGCTGGTGGAGGTTTCCAATGAACGGTAGCTTTGGAGGAGAAGGTGGGAGCTTGATACTCTTCTTATAGAAGACTAACTTGATGCTGAGGAGCAGTAGAAAGAGAGGAAGCAAGAGGAGAATAGGAAGAAGCACAGAATATGAAGCCATTGGTGTTATGGTTGTAGCTAATGAATACCAGAGTAGACCACTCGTTTGTACTCGACGAAGAGCATGCTTGTTTCTAATGAAGAATCAGATCATTTTTTTTATCTGCATTACTGGGCTATTAGGTAATTTAGATCAAATGTTTTGATGGCCTTGCCGCCAAGTATCTGTAGTCAAGAGGTGTGTGCTGTGTATGAAAACAACAATTTAGATGAGATATTTTGATGGCCGTGCTGCCGACTATTTTAGTCAAGAGGTGCGTGCTACATGAGAAAACAAACAATTTAGATGAGATATTTTGATGGCCATGCTGCCGACTATTTTAGTCAAGAGGTGCGTGCTACATGAGAAAGCAAGAAGAATCTTTTAACAAAAAAATAGGTTTTGTTTTCGTTAAAAAAACATAGGTTGATTATAATAGCATCAAGATCAAATAAATAACTCATACATGTCTAAGTCCTTACTTCTGTGCTTGTGCTTGAGGCCAATTCCTCACCTCGTACTCATTTCCATTTCGGTGCATTTACTATAATAGTATCAAGATCATCTATAACATGATAATAGCTAATCTGATCTCTAGATGACAAATAATCAACACTTTAACATAGTGCCATAAGCACCACAATAGACTTTTTGGCTGAAATAAAAGATGTGTAAAAAGCACATAAGGTATAGAAAGCATTAAACAATAAAATTTTAATATAAATAATTATGTAGAAATCTTGACTTGTTATATTTATACAAAAGTCCCTCAAATTGCTTGATTATTTGCATAGTAGTCCCTTAAGATATATGTAATGAAATCCAAAGTTTAATCATAGTCAGCTTGAACCATATATGCCTATTTCAAATATGTATTAGGTAATTTGAGTACTTGGTCATACAACTAATAGTGAATTATTTCAAAACTATAATTGTCTATCTCTAGTGATAGTGGCATAACTGCCCACCATGCCTCGATTGGATTGTATATAAGCTATTTAGTTGTCGGAAAGGGAGCATCTTTGTATGACATGATTTTTAGTGGTCAAGCTAATAGCTCCATGTTCTTGCCTTTTGATCATGTAAGACACTTAGAAACAAATAGAAAAGGACATAAATATTTCTGTGTACTTATAGTAAATTTTTAGTGAAAATAGTAGACTCGTATTATTTGCCAACTTGTGTTGGTGTATTTTTCTTTTGGAGTTAGATCTAGCATTCTCACAAACAAACTTAGGTTGTATGAATTGTAATATACTTAGTTGGGTAAGGTTCTGAGCAAGTTTTATTAAATCTAGTTTCCTTCTCTTTCGAGATAAATAATCATATCATAATGTGCAGTATGGAGGTTAAGTGGTTGACTACTTGTACTCTTGCATTAAAGTGCCCTTAAGATATTAAATAAGTCTTAATTATTAGCAATTATATAAATAACAACTCTAGAAGTAAAATAGCGAGCTACATTATTATCAAGCTTTAAGCAACTTTACAACATTTCCTTTCATTTTGAGACAAAGTGATCCTAATCTTCAATTATGCCCTCGTATCTGGACTCCTCTGTATAGAATATTTTCCCTACTATGCTCTTAAGCTTTCTAAGCTGCTATACAATAGGAAAAAGTTAAACATAAAAATGCCTTTGTTTTATATTGGTCATCCAACACTCTCACACACATAAAAATAACTTCTTCACATACCATTTTTTTTCCACCATATGCTCTGTCAAAATAAAAATAACATTATCGATGTTTGTTAGTTTTTATTTTGCCATTTGTTTCGATTTTCCTTGTACATCATTTATCCTCTAAAAATAAAATAAAATATGCACCATCAACTATGTCAAAAATCTAATCTTAAACATAAGTTATCAACAATAAATCACCATATATTACGTCACAATCCTCTTAAACATAATTATTGTATGCTCTAGTTGTCAACATAAGGTGTAGAGGTGGATGCAAAGTAAAATCAATGGACAGAGGATGAGAGGTTTGAATATGCACCTATATAATTTTGAAGAAAGTTGGTTGTGCTGGAGGAGATAGTGAGCAGGAGCTTGAGGCATTAGAGAGCTCGAGTTGGGGGTGTGGGAGGGTGAGTTGGATCTGGAGGCACACACGAGGGGGAGCTAGAGCTGTAAGCGCATGAGGGCTAGTTGGAAATGGTAGCGATTTTCGAGCTGAAGACATATGAGAGCAATCTACAGGCACACAAGGGAGAGCTCGCTAGAAATCAAATTTAAGTCAAGAATCATATCTAACTTTATAATCTTATTATCGATGATATTTTTTATTAGTGTCGACAATGAGAGGTCATTGCCTACCTTCATAATCTCATTACTGATGCTATTTTTTATTAGTGTCGATCATGAGAGTTGGCAATGACTCATTGCCAACGCTATCATTTTAACGCCGACAATGATGATTTATTGGCAATGCTAACACCTATTAGCACCACCAAAGATTTAGATCAACATCGATGCTTGTTTAGTGTCATCAATAATAATTTACTAGTGGCATTTCAATTAATGTCAAATGTAAAGTACCGGCAATAATTGAAGTGCATACAGAGTAAGCATGGTTAAGATAGGGAGGATGCCTATGAATCGAAATATTGGAACTCTTCCATCCTCGTTAGCAGGTCCCATGCAATTATAATAAATCCAAACTTTTTTTTTCTCTTAGTCCCAAAAAATAAAATAAAATGAAAGTTATATATCAATTAGTCAAAATTATTGACCAAGCCGACAACTTGTCCTATTTATATGACAGCAAAATAAGACATATCTGCAACATGCTAGTCACTAGGATGATTTATATTTTGTCTCCTAATTGTGGACTACATATTTTAGCTTTAGAGTTGCACAAAAGCAAAAAAATATATAAAAAAGGAGAATCCATAAGCAAAGTGTAGCCAAAAGAGGACAAAAAAACAAGATAGAAGAGTGCAAGAGAGGGTGCAAGAAAAATAATGTTTCGAGGAGAAGAATAAGAAAATTTTACTCATTATCAACTCCTTTCACAACCAAATATTATCTTGTGGTATTCTACTTAAAATTGGTATTGTATTTTTTTTATCATTTGAATTTTCTATATAACTACCTTTTTTACTAAAGATGGGGCACAAATATAGCTAAGGATTTAATATATACACAAATTGCTTTCACTTGCTTTTTGAAAGTCTTGTTGTACAATCATCTAATTCAGCATGTTCTTTTATTTCTAATATGTAGCAAAGCCAATTTATAGTTTATTTTATTGTGCTCATGCTGTGAAGTTGCTTATTTTACATATTACTTATGATGTCTCTACAATATAGCATCTTTATGTGTCTCATCGAGCTATCCCTGCCAGAGAAGGGCTACAGTTAATCCTGCAACCATCTCTTGTCTTGTCAATTATGCCTTGATTAGCTTGAGTCTCCTATGGGAAGTGAAAACCCTTCTTTGATTTCTCACTTCTTTTCTTGTTTAGGTTTGTAAATGGAAAGAATTGGTGAGAGCAGGGACCGCAAAGAACAAAGAAATCAGAACCGAAAAAAGTTGTTTGGAGAGGCTTCATTTGACTGAAAGAGGAGGTAATTCTCTCTCTCCTTCTGTTACACAACTGTCCATATGAACATATAATTCCATTAGAAATATGATGGTTATATTTTGACCATGTGGGCAACAGCTACAAGCCTATTTGATTTGGTGGTTTAGTTTGATAAACTCACATTATTATTAGTGGCTATATAATTAAATTTTTTAATCCTTTAGGTTAGTTATTATATTATGTATAACATACATAGAAAAAAGTTGTTGACTAATTATGGTAATCTAAATGATTAAAATGAACTGATGTGGATCTTTATATATATAAGAGAAAAAAATGGAGTAAGAACTTGTTCTTGTTCTTCATTAGTTCTTCTTCAAAGCTTTATACAAATACATAAAAAATGGAAGAACAGCAAGGAGACATGGATGAGTTGGATTTTTCTTGTTTTGTTTTATCAAAAGTATTTAAATATGAGGGCTTACTACCAGCTATAAAAAGTTTTAGCTATTTCTATCTGATAGAGAGAATACTGAAAGAAATAATATGTTTTTTAATAGTTCTACATGGGATCTCTTGTTGACAGTAACAAATTTAAGTGAACCTATTCCAACTAATTAAATTTTATTTGATTTGGGTTTTTAACAGTTCTTTGCAATTGGTTGATAGTGTTTGACCAGATTCACCAGCAAGTGGCGGGTGTGCCTTCTGGTCATGTACCCCTGCTTCTAGAACCTGCAACTGATGAGCCCGTTTATGTCAATGTGCAGCAGTATCATGGAATTCTCCGTAGGATACAGCTTCGGGCAAAGCTGGAGGCTCAGAATAGACTTCTGAAAGCTGGTAAGGTACTATTTAGTCTGCACAATATAAATTTTCGCTGATCCTAGTTATTGTAGTTTTACAGGATTATCATTTGCATAATGCTGTTTTAAGACATTGGAATCTTGGTTCCTATCATGTAGTGAATGACAGGAAGTGTCTCGGCCATGGTAATTCATCCTTGGCTTTGATGTGTTGTTTATGTTGTAGTATCACCTGACTTTGTTAGCAGATCTAAGACTGCAAGTCAGAGCTATCTTGTAATCTCAAAAGATGGGTATAACCTGAAGAAGTTATTATGCTAAAAAACTTAAGGTTGCATTTCAGTGTGAGATGAAAACTAGCAAGGTTGGATTTTTGTAATAGCCATTTCTGGCATTTACAATACAAGCATTTGGGAATACTGTAGTATACTGTAGCAGTTATTACTGTAATAAGCTACTATAGCAATAGCTATTCCCGATATTTATGGTACAAACGATGGGATTACTGTACAGGGATTACTATTGTAGTCACTATAGTAATAACATATGTTGAAAAAATTTCAGCATTTTTGTACAAAAACATTGAAATTTTTTAGCTCTTTTTAACAAGTGCCAATAATATTTCCGGCGTTTTTTCTAAAAATGTTAGAAACAAGTTTTTTCAGTGTTTTAAAAATGTCAAAAAAATTTTCGACGATATTTTTTCTAGCGTTTCTAGAGCATTGGAAAAAAACGTTGGATGTCTTTTCTAGCATTTTTTATATATTTTTTGGGCATTTTTGAAACACAGAAAATGCCTAGAAATATTATAGTGAAGCTAAGTAGAGCTCACCCTTGTTTTCTTTTACCTTGTGTTTGAATCCTTGTGCTCTTCTTCTGCCCATTCTTTCTTTCTCTGATCCTCTTCGCGTTTGTGTTAGGATCCATCCTCTTCCCCAAATTCACTTAAGTTCATTGGCTTTTATAGTCATTAGCAAGATGATCAAATTAACTCTAATTCAATAATCTGAACTGTTGTGGATAATTGACCTAATTGTTTGAAATTTGAATAATGGATAATTACGGTTATTTTTTTATTTAGATATGGATGAAATATAAATAATGTTCGGGGTGAAATCAATTTTGTATTATTTTCTGATATCATAAGATGGAGGGAGCTATTGACAATTTTTTTAATTTTAGGGACTTATATGTAATTTCAAAAAATTTAACGGTCAATTTGTAAGAATGACTTTAAGGATTTATTTATAAAGTTCTGAAACTTTCAAGTTCCCTTTTGTAAAGTTTTATTTACAAATTTAACAAAATTTATATTAATACAAATTAAAATCTCTAAGGGGTTTATTTGTAAAAATAGATTTTGTAGAGACCAATATGTAATTTGAGAAGTTTCAAGGACTTTTTCACACATTTTCACCTTAGGGATAAGAAAATCTGATCAGGGATTTTTTAAAAGATTTATTCAATTCAAGAATCTATTTGTAAAAAAATTTTATATTCCATTTTAACCTATGTTTTTGATGAATTTTGGGTTCAATTTGGTTCAAATATCTGGGATGCTTAATTCATTTGAATTGAATTTAACTTGAAGTTCAATTTCTTAATAAGTTGGATTCAAATAGAGCTCAATTTTTGATCAAATTTGATCGCTATTTAAGTTTGATTAAGACCCATATTTAAATTATAATACAATGGCATTTAAGTCTCTATTCCAACTATAATTTGATTAAATTTAGTTTTATTCAAAATTGATCCAAAGACCCAAACAGTGATCTTGTCATCTCTTCGATGGTTATAAAATCTCAAGAATCCTGCAGAAAAAAGAAGGCAAAATCGAAAAAAGATATCATAAAGATGTGACGAAAAAGAAGAGCAAATAAAAAATCAGATCGAAAGTTACACAAAAAAGGTAAGAGTCAAACTAATCTCTAGTTTCTTTTTATTTTCTTTGAAGTTTTCTACTCTTCTCCTCTCTTTTTTGTTCGTGTTCTACTGTTTATTACTGAACTCCCACATATTGCAGTCTTTGCTCCCTACATGGGTTGTTACCTAAGTTCAGGTGTTCCAACTTGTGAACCACTTGAACCATAACTTACTTTTACTGCTTGCCCAAGCTCTAGCAATTTGTTGGCAACTTTGCCTTGCTCACTGCCATCTTGACAACCTCTTAGGCGAGCTTGCTACCTTTGCAACCCTCTGCCTGGTGCACCTGCCCGCATATCTCATCGAAGCAAAAATCCGCTACCATACCTATATTCTTGTCGCTTTGAGTCAGACTTTTGCCCCGTGCACCTACACACCTTGTAGGATTGCCGTTGCTTAACTTGCATGCTCAATCGCTCATGGTGGCCGTGTGCATTGGTCACCAAAATTGGACTAAGGTATTCTTTTGGGATTCTATTTTGCCTTAGAAAATTTCTTGAAAAATTTGACCATCATATTTTTATTCAAAGAGATTTTTTTGAAAATTCAATCATCGTATTTTTGGCCTAAAAAATTTATTCAAAAGTTTGACTATCGTATTTTCGGTCTAAGAAATTCCTTTAAAAACTCAACTTTCGCATTTTTGGCCTAAGGAATCTCTTTTGAAAATTTGATCACTATATTTTTGAGCTAAGGGATCCTTTTAAAAACTCGACCATCGTATTTCTGATATAAGAGATTCTTTCAAAAATTCAATCACTGTATTTTTAATCTAAGAAATTCTATAGAATTTGATCGTTGTATTCTTACCTAAATGACTGACTTATTGGCTTAATCACTCAAAACTAAACTAAGTCAGTTCAACCTAATCATTTCAAATCGAATAAATTAAATAAAAATAATTAAAATTAAATTAGGGTTAAATTTGAACCAAAACTAAAGTAGGTACAAACCATAATCAAAACTAAATTAGAGTTGAAACCAAATTATGAGCCAAAATTGAGTCCAAGATAGGTTGAATCCAAACCAACATGATTTGAATCTAAACTTAATAAGATCCAACATGGGTCGAACCCAAAGTCATTAAGTAATTAGACTTAAATTCAATAAGAATCCAATATGGTTTGAATCCAACCCATTAAGGGATCAAACATATATTCAATAAGGGTCCAGCATGGGTTGAACTCAAATCCAATAAGGATTGAACTCAAATATATTAAAAATCCATAAAGGCTAGATCATAATTCATTAAGGATCAAATTCAAGTTCCATTAAAGACCCAATAAAAATCTAATAAAGGTTGAATCAAGATCTTTAAGGATCCAATTAGATTTCAATAAAAGTTGAACTAAGATTCATTAAGAATCCAATAAGAACCTAATAAATACTAAATCAAGATCCATTAAAGATTCAATGAAAACACAATAAGGGTTGAATCAAGATCTATTAAGAATACAATAAGAACCAAATAAGGATTAAATTAATATCCAATAAGGATTCAATAAAAACCTAATAAGAGTTAAATTAAGATTCATTAGACATATAATAAGAAATCAATAAAGGTTAAATCCAAAATCCATTAATGATAAAATTCAAAATCCATTAAGGACCCAATTATAATATAATAAGGATTGAATCAAGATCTATTAAAGATTTAATAAGAGCTCAATAAGAGTTGATTCAAGATCTATTAAGAATTTAATAAAAACTCAAAAAGTGTTGAACTAAGATCTAATAAAGATTCAATAAGAACTTAATAATAGTTGAACCGAGATTCATTTATGATCCAATAAGAATTCAAAAAAGGTTAAACTAAGATCCAATAATGATCCAATAAGAACTTAATAAGGGCTAAATTAAGATTCATTAAGAATATAATAATAACCTAATAAGAGTTGGATCCAAAATCTATTAAGGATCAAACCCAAAATCTATTATGGATCCAATAAGAACTAAATAAGGATTGAACCAAGATCTATTTAAGAATTTAATAAAAATCTAATGATGATTGAAACAAGATTCATTAAGAATCTAATAAAAACTTAATAAAAATTGAACCAAGATCCGTTAAGAATCTAATAAGGATAGAATCCAAATTTATTAAGTGTTGGATTTAGATTTAATAAAGATTAAAACTAAGATCCAATAAGGATTAAGTTCAAAATCCAATAAGAATCAGATTTAAGATCCAATAAGAATTTAATAAGTATCAAGTCTATGATCCAATAAGTATCAAGTCTAAGATTTAATAAGGATCAAATATAAAATCCAATAAGGATTAATGCAACATTCGACAAAAATCAAATTTAAGATCCAACAAGGATCCAATAAGCATCAAATTTGAGATCTAATAAAGATCAAGTCTAAGATTCAACAAGAATAAAAGACCAATATCTAATCAGGAATAAATCCAAGGTAAATTAAGAATCAAGTCCAAAGCCGGTGGAGGATTCATTAAAGGTTTAATCCAAATCTAAATAGGTTGAATCCAACCCTAATTGAATCAAATCGGAGTAAACCCAAAATCAAATCTGAATATTAATTTGAATTAAATTAAACCAGACTTGAACCAAACTAAGTCTGAATCAAATCAAGTTCAAATCAAATAGAGTTAGTCGACAACAAGTACAAAGTCGTTAATAGTACCTCAAATCCGATCGACAATAAACCATAAAGATCATTAATTGTTAAATCAAAGATGATCAATATAAGTCAAAGTTGTTAGCCATTTTCTCAAGTTAAACTAAATGAAAGAAAGTTTACACTCGATCAGTCAATCAGTAAAAGATTATATTTAAATGAAGTTAACCGATAATAAGTTTAAAGTTATTGCTAATGCTTCAAATTTAATTGACAATAAGCTAAAAAGTCATAAATTATCAAATTAAAAATAATTAGTATAAGTTAAAGATGGTAACCATGGTCTTAAATCAGAATCAAATTAAAGTGGTTAGTCTTTGTAAGATCGAAATTGACCACTCAGGATAGTGGAGACTTCAGGAGCGATCTCGAATCACAAATCAAAATTTATGATGTTTTGAATGTACTATCAGGTGTTCTAAAAATATTGATTTTCAATAAGTACAAATCGCTGTTGTTAATTATCCCGATGATTGTTAAGTATATAATAAAATGAAAAACTTAGTTAATAAAAAAAACAAAAAATATTTAATTGATTTAAAAAAAGTATACATACCTTAAGTAAAGGTATATCCTTATTTTATAATAAATTTTAGCATAGAATTGTAGAAAGCGTAAAAAAAATAAAAAAAGAAAAAAAGAAAAAAGGAATAAGAAAGAAGCTTTGTTGTGTGTTGTTACCCTGCTCCTCCTGTCCTAAATCACATGTCGTCTGATCCAAGTCAACTTAGTTTTTAGTAGGTGTTGATAGTATTGTCCGATGGGACATGAAAAGGAATGGAAGAAATCCAAAATATTTCTAATAGCTTTGAGCATCGGTATTGACTTCGTTATTTAAAGTATTTCTATTAGCCAATAATGCGTTGACAATAATTTCGTTTGAGTTAGAGTGTTTTTATTAGCTAATAAGACATAGACGATAGTTTTGTTGACCTTTAAGCATATTTATAACCAATAAGATATAGACGATAACTTTGTTTGAAATATTTCTATAGTAAACAAAGCGTAAGCGATAACTCCTTTTGGTTTGGTAATATCACCAACAGTTTATAAGATTGAGTATAGTTTTGAAAATCGCATCGTCAACTACTTTTGGAGTTAATTACATTAAAATGGTGCATTGTCAATTATTTTTGGGATTGACTATTTTTGAATAATGTATCGCCAATTGTTTTTAGGGTTGGCTAGTTTGAAAAGTATATCACCAACTACTTCTGAGGTTGGCTAGTTTAAAAGAATGAGTCGTTAATTGCTTCTAGGGATTGATTAGTTTAAAGAACACATTGTGAATGGCTTCTGAGATTGAGTAGCTTAAAAGGCGTATCGTGAATTGCTTCTAAAATTGACTAGCTTGAAGTGTACCTAATAGTTTTGAGCATATTATTGTTTAATTTCATTAATTTGGTAGCATTACCAACGACTTAGGGGATTGGGTATAATTTTGAAGTATGACCGATAGTTTTGAGTTGTAGGATCAAAGTTAGACATTTAGGATAGCAGAGGCCCTAAAGAGCAATTTCGAATCATAAATCAAAATTTAGTTTAATTTAAAATACGTTATCAGGTATTATAAGAATATTGACTTTCAATATACTTAAGCACTTGTTAGTTATTCCGACAATTATCACGAACCTCTTAAAATGAAAAACTTAGTTAATAAAATAGAGACACAAAAGAAAGAAAAAAAAAATTATTTGATTGATTTTAAAAAAGATAGTACATGTCTTAAGTAAGGGTATGTTCTCACTTTGCAATGATATGAAATTATGGAAAACATGATAGAAAATGAAAAAGTAAAAGAAAAAAATAGAGAAAAAACTTTGATGTGTGATGATATCTCACTTCTCCTGTGTTGGACTATATAACGTCTGCCTAAATCATGGAAGGGAATGAAAGCAGTTTGAAGTGTTTCCAATGATTTTGAGTATCGGCGATAACTTCGATATTTGAATTATTTTCATTAACCAATAAAGTATCGGTGATAATTTCATGATTTGAAGTATTTTCATTAGTCAATAAGACGTCAATAATAACTTTATTTGGGGTCAAAGTATTTCTGTCATCCAATAAGATGTTGATAGTAACTACATTTAAGTTGGAGTGTTTTTATTAGCTGATAAGACGTTTGTGATAATTTTATTGATTTTGAAGTATTTTCATAACCAATAAGATGTAGACAACAATTTCTTTGGTTTTGAAGTGTTTTCACAACCGATAAGGTGTAGACGATAATTTTTTTATTTGAATAGCGTCACCAATAATTTATAAAATTGGGTATAACTTGAAAATGCATCGTTAACTACTTTTGGGGTTAGGTAGATTAAAGGGTGCATCATCAACTAATTGTGGGGCTGACTAACTTAAAAGGATATCATTAACTTCTTGTGGGATTGACTAGCTTATAAGGGCATGTTGTAAATTACTTTTGAAGTTGACTAGTTTGAAGTGTGACCTATAGTTTTGAATATATTATTGGTTGATTTCATTGATTTAGTAGCATCATCGACAACTTAGAGGGTCGGGTATAGTTTTGAAGTGTGGCCAATAGTTTTAAGTGTATTAGCGATTTAACTTCTTTAAATTGATAGCATCACCAACGGCTTATGGGGTTAGATATAGTTTTGAAGTATGGTTGATAGTTTTAAATATATTGACGATTAACTTTTTTATTTGATAGTGTCACTAACGACTTATAGGGTTGAGTATAACTTAGAAGAAACGTCGTCAACGATTTCTGGGGTTAATTAGTTTCAAAGTGTGGGCAACAACTTTGACTATGTTGGCAATTAAGTTCTTTAGTTTGATAGTGTCATCAATGATTTATAGAGTTGGATATGATTTGAAGTACGATCGATAGTATAGAGCGTGTTGACGTTTAATTTCTTTGAGTTGATAGTGTCATCAACAACTTATGATATTAGGTATAGCTTGGAAATTTTTTAGATATTTTTGTAGTATACCTAATGAAACTCATTTTGACTTTATTTAGTTCTGTTCAAATTAATTTTGTTCAGGTCAAAATGTAATATCCCCTTTTGTTCATGACTTTGGAATATTGCCCAAAATTCAGTGCATCCTGTGGGACTCGGTTTAATCCGATTTAGTTTAAACCTAAATTTGATTTCATTTATCTTAAGTTAGATTTAACCTTGTATTGGACTTTTATTGAATTTAAGTATGCATTTTGATGGACTCTAGTTCAAGTTCAAGTCAATTTAATTTAATTTGATTTTAGTTTAGGCTCAACTTGGCTTGATTTTATTTTGACTTTAAACTTAGTTTAGTCTAGATTGTATTCAATTTGAACTCAATTTGGTTTTAAATTGACTCAACTTGAACTTAATTAGAGTTGAATTTGAGTTTATTTGGTTAATTTAATTTAGATTTTTGGAGTCTAGTTTAATTTAGGTTTTAACCTATACTTGACTAATTTAAGTCCATTTAAGCCATCTTGGTCTTTATTTAGTTATTTTAACTGAGTTTAATTTCAATGTAATTGAGTGATTTCGCATTAATTAATTTGATTTGAAGGTTTTTAGCTATTTATGATGATTTTAGATGGACCCGTAGCTTGGTTTAAAATATATAAATCCAAAGGTTGGCTTAGTTCTCTACCTTGAAAGCTAAGTTAATACGAGTTTGAAAGCTGACTGAGTGCGAATTTGCAAGCTGGCTAAGTGTAAACCCCAAGACTGGTTAGGTGCGAGTTCGAAGACTGGCTGGGTGTGAGCTCGAAAATTGGTTAAGTGTGAGATCAAAAGCTGATTGAGTGCGAGTACGAAAGCTGACTGAGTGGATATGGGGATCCGCTGTTTTCAAGGAGACATGGGTAGTCGCAATAAGGTCATGATTTTGCCATTTTCGTTGCCATCTTCGATAGATCACGAGTGATCGTAGCATGGTCATGGAATCATTGTTTTAATCGCCATTTTTATTGCCATATTCGAGGGGCAATTAGTGACCATAATGAGGTCATGGATTCTATTTCTTCATCACCCAGAGCTATGGGTGGCCGCGGTGTTGTCAAGAGTTTGTCATTGTTTTGAAGATTGTGAGTGACCGCAGTATTGAAAGCTTTTTATCTTATTTTTTTGCCAAAATTTTTCCCTTTTTTCTTTTTTTGATAACAATGTATTTTTTTATTTTTTTTATTTTTCTCCTCCCTTAAGCTCAAAACCCTTCTCATATTTAGGCCGAATTTTCCTTTTCTTTTGCTGCTTAAGCTTTTGTTTTATATTTTTTTATTCATTATTTTTTCCTTCTTCAATCTCAAGCCCATTTCATCCCTCCCTTTCTTTTGAATCCTCACCAGGCTGCAATGGCCCGACAGCCTAGTAATCGGATCCGGTCCCAATCTACTGGTGAGCGGCTAAGGAAAGGACAAGACGTGTGTTTGAATCTCGCGGGAGCCATAACGTGCCAGGTGGACGACCTCTTGCGTGAGCTTCTCAAAGATGTCGTTGACCAAGGAATTTATGATGGTCATGGCTTTGCTCAAGATCCCGGTGTCTGGGTGCACCTGCTTCAACGCCTTGAAGATGTAGATCTCCGTTGACTTCACCTTTTTCCTCTTAATAGGTCTTAATTTGAACCTTGACAGTTATTGATGATTTAGTTTGGTGACATTATCTGATGGGACATGGAAAGAGAATAGGGAGTGAAGTATTTCTAATAGCTTGAGAGTTGGCAATAATTTCTTTTGTTTTGAAGTATTTTCACTAGCTAATAAAGTATTAGTGATAACTTCATTTGTTTTGAAGTATTTTATTAGCCAATAAGGTATTAATAAAAATTTTTTAGTTTGAAGTATTTCTATTAGTTAATAAAGTTTTGGTAATAACTTTATTTAGTTTAAAGTGTTTCTGTAGATAATAAAGCATAGGTGATAATTTCATAGTTTTGAGTATTTTTGTAGCCAATAGAGCGTACGTGATAACTTCATGAGTTTGAAGTGCTTCTATAGCAAATGAGGTATATGTGATAAATTCATGAGTTAAAAGTATTTTCATAATTAATGATGTATAAATGATAATTTCATGAGTTTGAAGTGATTCTATAGTCAATGAGGTGTAACTGATAATTTCATAAGTTTGAAGTGTTTTTACAGCTGATGAGACATGAGTGATAACTTTTTTGATTTTGAAATGTTTTTATAACCAATGAAATATAGGTGATAATTTCTTTGGTTTTAAAGTATTTATATACCCAATGAGGTGTAGGTGATAATTTCATTAATTTTAAAATATTTCTGTAGCCAATAAAATATAAGTGATAACTTCTTTCATTTGAAATGTTTTCATCACCAATGAAACGTTGGTGATAACTTTTTTAATTTGAAATATTTTATTTAGTCGATAAGGTGTTAGCAATAACTCTACAAATTTTAAAATATGTTCGTAGTCAATGTAACTTAGACGATAATTTTTTTTTTGTCGAAGTATCTCTGTAGCCTATGGAGCGTACGTATTGACTTTTTTGAGTTTGAGGTATTCTATAGACTGAGGATGTAGGTGTTGACCTTTTAGAATTTGAAGTGTTTCATAACCCATGGGGGATAGGTATTAACTTTATTGATTTGGAATGTTTCTATTAGCCAATAAGGCGTCGGTAATTACTCCATAGATTTTAAAATATTTTTTTTAGCTAATATTGCGTAAGCGATAATTTCTTTTTGTTGAGGTGTTAAAACAAGACACATTAGCTAACTAACTAAGTTCGAGCCCACCTTTTATCTTTCTTAGTTTGGAAGAATGACTAGTAGTTTTGGCTTATGTTAATCGGCATTCCACTCTAGTTTGTTGTTGATTGGGTTTGAGGTATTGTTGATGGTTTTGGTGGCATACCCAGTAGGATTTCGTTTGATCCTACTCAGCTATATTTGAATTAGTGTTAGTTCGGGTCAAGATGAGGGTCTTACCCACTTATCATAGTGTTAGGCATAGTCGTGGAGTGTTGCTAGAGATTTCACACTCAATAGGATTCAAAATGACTTTGTTTTAGTTTTATTCAAACTTGACTTGTGCTTTGGTTTATGTTTGAGTCTAGTTAAGTTCGATCTGATTTGAATTCAGTTTGACCTGATTTAAAATTCAGACTTGATTTTAGTTTAAATCTGATTTAGCTTGATACAAGGTTTACCGTTTCGGTTTCGGTTTCGGTTTCGAGATCCAGTGAAACCGATACGTTTCGGCCGTTTCGGCCGTTTTGGTTTCAGTTTCGGCTGTTTCGGTTTCGGCCGAAAGATTTTTTAAAATTATTAATTGGGTGTTGACCAGAGTTTGACTATATTTTGACTGTACTTTGACTTCAAATTAAAAATATGATAAAATATTAAAAAAAATTTGGAAAATTTGAAAAATTAGGAATGAATTTATACTTAATATTACCATAATATTAAATATTATTTTAGTTAATTAATATTAATTTTGATAGTTAGTCACTGATATTGTCTATTTTTAATATATATTAGTATATTAAAAAAACATATAAGAAATAACATGAATATGATTAAAAGTTAAAATTAGCATAAGCACATTTAATTTTTCATTAAAATGTACTTCACACATACATAATTTTATAAATTTTAAGATAATACAACTAATCATCATAATCATCATCAGTTGAGTTTGGAACATCTGGGTGTGGAACTGCAAATTCAGTACCTGGATAATCCGGACGAGCATTTGTAGACATATGAGCCAGAACAACAAGTTCTGCGCGATCTCGTGGCAGCGGTTCCGAAGTATAATCATATATCGAATGTCTAAAATGAAAATCATATTTTGACTAAAATTTAATTTAATTTTAATTATTTTTTAACTTCAATTTAAAAAATTATAATATGTTTAAAAATTTAAAAAAATAATGAATAATTACGTAAAAAAATATTATGTACGTGAACAGTATCTGACAGAAATCGATACTGACGCCGAAATCAAATTGGCGATAGTGTTGGTCTCAGTGTAAGGCCGGCTTCATCTTGCGGAAGTACGGGTCAGGTCGGTGAGGGCGCGAGATAGGCGATAAGCTTCGAGTGCGACAAACCAGCGACGTTTGTGTCGCATGCAACCCTTGGGCCTCGGACCCGAAACCAGCGCCGTTCCCTCCCTGCCCCCCCGCCCCCCCCCTCCACTCCCCCCCCGGCGCGGAGACGCTGAGGTTCGCCCAACCCGCCAGCCCGGGCTCGAGCCCGGCGAGCTCCCACCTGCCCGTCGGCTGGCCCGGCGGAGCTCCCGCCCGCCCTGCGCTCGAGCCCTGCGATCTCGCCCGCCCGCCCGCGCTCGAGCCCGGCGAGCTCCCGCTCCCACGCGCTCGTCAACACGCGTTCCCGCCCGCGCTCGGTGAAGATGAGCAGTAACTATGAACAGTAAATCCTAACCGAAACGAAAAATTGGGTTTCGGTTCGGGACCGGCTGAAACCGAAACATTTCGGCCGAAACGTTTCGGTTTCGGCCGAAACCACAAACCATGGTTTGATATTTAGAACTTGACCTAGACTTGGGTTTGATTTGATTCAATTTGATATTTGAAGCTTAATTGGATCAAGTTCGATTTGATTCAATTCGATGTTCAGTATTTGATTTGGGTCAAGTTTGATTTGATTCAATTCAATATTCAAATTTTGACTTTGATTAAGTTTGATCTGAAATTTACTTTAAATCACTTTAATATAATCGATTTGTATTAATTAATTTAAACGATTATAATCACATTATGGCGAGCCTGTAAACGGACCATAAGTTTAAACTAATTGTTGGACGAGACCGCAAGCTAGTTCTAAATAGTTTTGATTTTTCAACGAGACTGTAAGTTAGCTCTAAATTGTCTTAACTTTTGAATAAGACCGTAGGTTACACTTAAGTCAATTTTGTTATTGAACAATATCGCAAGTTGACCTTAAACTGTTTTGACTTTTTGACAAGTCAATTAGTTATGGGATTGAAGCTGACCATATGGGATAATGAAGATCCTGAGGAGTGATCTCGAATCATAAATTAAAATTTATTTCAATTTAAGTATGCTATTAGGTATTGTAAGAACATGACCTTCAACAGTCGTAAGCCCCTGTTGTTAATTATTATAACAATTATTAGAATTATTCTAAAGTAAGAATTTTAACTAATAAAATAGAGACAAAAAAAAGAGAAATATTATTTGATTGATTTAAGAAAAATGACACATCACTTAAATAAGGGGATGTCTTCACTTTTTAATGAATTTCAATATGAAATTATAGAAAACATAAAAGAAATTAAAAAAGGAGAAAAAAAATGGAGAAGAAATTTTGATGTGTGTTGCTGCTCTGTTCCCTCCTACGTTGGATCGCGTGGTGTTTAACTTGAACTGTGGGAAAAAATCGGAGAAGTTTGAAGTGTTTCCAATAGTTTTAAGTATTGACAATAGCTTCAAGATTTGTAGTGTTTCCATAACCAATAAGACGTAAGTGATAACTTCTTTTAGATTGGAGTGTTTTCATTAGCCATTAAGAAATTGATAATAATCCCGTTGGGATTGAAATGTTTCTATTAGATAATAAGACATTGACGATACCTCCGTTTGAGTTGGAGTGTTTCCGTATCTAATAGGGTGTAAGCGATAATTTTGTTAACTTTGAAATATTTTTATAACTAATAAGGCGTAAGCAATAGTTTCATTGATTTTGAAATATTTTCATAGTCGATAGGACGTAGACGATAATTTCATTAATTTTTAAGTGTTTTCATAGCCGATAGGACGTAGGCGATAACTTCATTGATTTTGAATTTTTTCTGTAGTCAATAGAGTATAAATGATAACTTCATTGATTTTGAACAACGTCATCAATAGCTTATAAGATTAGGTATAGCTTGAAAATATGTCGCTAATTGCTTTTGGGTTTGCTACCTTGAAGGCCGCATTATCAACTGTTTGTGGGGTTGACTACGTTAAAAGTTGGCAACACTCCCTTTTAACCTAGTCAACCCCACAAACAGTTAATAATGCGGCCTTCAAGGTAGCCAACCCAAAAGCTTGTTGGTTGACTGCTTTTAGAATTGACTAGTTTGAAGTATGACCAACAACTTTGAGCGCATTGTTGGTTGACTTCATTAATGTGGTAGCGTCATCGACAACTTAAGGGGTTGAGTATAGCTTTGAAGTGTGACCAATGGTTTTGAGTGTATTGGCGATTAATTTCTTTAATTTGACAGTAATACCAATGACTTATGGAGTTAAGTATAGATTTAAGGTGTAACTAAAAACTTTAAGCATATTGGCGATTAGTTTTTATAATTTGATAGCATCATTGATGACTTATGAAGTTAGATATAGTTTTGAAGTATGGTCAACAACTTGAAGTATATTGGCGATTAACTTCTTTTACTTAATGCCGACAGCTTGGAGTATGTTAGCGATTAACTTTTTTTACTTTACAGCGTCACCAACGACTTATGGGGTTGGATATAGTTTGGAAGATGTATCGTCGATGACTTCTGAAGTTGACTAGTTTCGAAGTGTGACCAATAACTTTGAATGTTTTGGTTGTTAACTTCTTTAGTTTAATAGTATTACCAACTAATGTATAGAGTTGGATATAGGTTTGAAATATTATTAAATACTTTTGTAGTATATCTAATGAGACTTAGTTTAATCTTATTTAGTTCTTATTTGAACTAATTTCGATTTAGGTCAGGATGGTAACATCACCCTTTGTTCATGGTTTTGAAGTATTGCCGAAGGTTCAGCATAGCTAGTGGAGTTCGATTTAATTCTATTTAGTTCTATCGGGACTAATATAGTTCGGGTTTCAATTTGATTTCATTTAACTTAAGTCAAGTTTAACTTTGTATTGGATCTTTATCGATTTTGAGTCTATTTCTTGACTTCAGTTCAAATTCAAGTCAACTTAGTTTAACTTGGCTTCAGTTTAGATTCAGCTTAACCTAGTTTTATTTTGTTTTTAAGTTTGCCCCTTTAATTTAGATTTGATTTAACCTTTTTTGGTTTGTCTTTAAGTTTGCTCTTTTAGGAATTTAACTTGAGTTTAATTCAATGCAGAATGGATTTAATTTGAACTTAACTTGATTTTAAATTGACCCAACTTGAATCTAATCAGGATTGAGTTTAAGTTTATTTGGTTAACTCAATTTAGATTTTAGGAGTTTAGTTAAATTTGGATTTTAGTTCAGTTGTTATGATTGAGTTCAATTTCACATTAATCAATTTGATTTAAGCGTATTTGACTGTTTATGATAATTTTAAACGAACGTATGACCTGACTTTAAATATACAAACCTAAAAATTAGTTTAGTTCGCGAGTTCTAAAAATAATTTAGTGTGAGCCCGAGGACTAATTGGGTGTGAGTCAGAAGACTAGTCAAGATGCAAGTCTGAAAGCTGGTTAATTGTAAACCTGTAGGATGGTTGAGTGCGAGCTCGAAGGTTGACTTAGATCTGCGTTTGAAGGCTGGTTGAGTGTGGACCTAAAGTCTAATTGAGTATGAGCTTAAAGACTGACTGAATGTGAGTATGAAGACTAGCTTAAATGTGAGACCGAAGGCTGACTGAGTGTGAATTCAAAGGTTGATTGAGTGCGACCCCGAAGATTGGCTGAGTGCAAGCCTAAAGGGTAGTTTGGATGCAAGCCTAAAAGATGACTTGGATGCAAGTTCGAAGGATGACTGAGTGCTAACTCAAAAGCTAACTTGAATGCGAGCCTGAAAGTTGGCTGAATGCGAGTCTGAAAACTAGCTTGAATGCGAACTTGAAGGCTGACTAAGTGTGAGCTTGTAGGCTGACTTAGATGCGATATCGAATGCTAGCTAAGTACGAGCCCGAAGATTGGCATGAATGTGAGCCCGAAGGCTGGCTGAGTGCGAGTCCAAAGGCTAGCTTGAATGCGAGCTTGAAGGCTAGTTAAGTGCAAGCCCAAAGACTGGCTTAAATGCGATTTCAAAGGTTGGTTAAGTGCAAGCCCGAAGGTGAAGTGAAAAAGATAGAGTTGGGCTAAAAATGAATTTTTTTTATTTAAATTTTGAATGATAAATGTGTATGCAAACAGATATTGATAGAGTTTATTTAAAGTTTAGATAAGCTTGTGAAAAGACATGTATAAGTCCGTTTATTGTAGATGATGATATCTTGAAAGTTATACTCATCCTAAATGTTAAAATTATAGGGGATGTTATTTATAATTTTTTTTAAAAATTAAACTAATTTATAATTTTATGAATTTCAAGGGTCTCTTCTGTAAAGAGGACTTGTTTATAAAGTTTTGAAACTTTCATGAAACTTTTTGAATAAAATTTAGATTTATTTATAAATAAAAATTTTTGAAAGACTTATTTACAAAAAGTTAAAATTTTAGGTAGTTATTTGCAAATATTTGTAAATTAAGAATTTTGGAAAGGCTTATTTGCAAATAGAGAATTTTGAAGGGGTTATTTATAAATTTTGAATTTCATGGGGAACAAATCATAATTATCGATCCTTTGAGTTTAGTTGCAAACCCTAAATTTTGTGAGACTGATTTATAATTTTAGAATTTTATTATTTTTTTTACAAAATTATAATTGTAGGGACCTATTTGTAAGAAAAATTTGATCAAATACCTATTTATAAAAATTTATTTAATGTAGGGTCCTATTTTGTAAAAATTCTTGTCTTTTGTTATTTTGGTTTAAGTTTTAAATGAATTTTAAACTCAATAATGATCCAAAAAATATAGCCCAATTAGTCATTTAGATTAGGCCTAGGTAGAGTCTAAGTTTATGATTTGAGCTCAACTTTTGATCAAACTCGAATGCGATTTAAGGTTGACCGAAATCCACAATTGAGTTATAATTTAGTGGATATAAGTATCAGTTTTAATCATACTTTAATCAATTTTAGTTGTGATAAAAATAGCCTCAAACACTGGGT
>RXID01016077.1:0-22968 GCA_005019695.1 Trichopus zeylanicus subsp. travancoricus
TTGGAGTAGGAATTGGAGTTGGAGTAGCAGTAATAGTAGTGGGAGTAGTAGTAGTTGCAATAGTAGGACTAGGCATTGGAATAGTAGTAGTACTAGTAGTAGTACTAGGAGTATTAGTGGCTGTAGGTGTTGGAGTAGGAGGAGTAGTAGTAGTAGTAGTAATATTAGTATTAGTAGTAGCATTACGAGTAGTAAGAGAAGTAATAGTAGTGGCAATTGTACTAGTAGTACAAGTAGTATAGTAGTAGTAGTTGTTGTAGTCGTATTACTAGTAGAAGTTGTAACAGTAGTAGTAGGACTAGGCGTAGTAGTAGTAGTAGTAGTAGCAAAAGTCGTCGTAGCAATAGAACTACTTGTAGAAGCAGTTGTAGTTGTTGGAGTAGTAGTAGGATTAGTTGTTGTAGTAGTAGTGGTAATAGTAGCAGTAGCAGCAACAGTAATAGGAGTCGTAGTTGGAGGTAGGGGCATATAGTAGTATGGAGTTATCGTAGCTATAGGACTTGGAGTTGGAGTAGTAGTAGCGGTAGTAGTACTTGGAGTTGGAGTAGTAGTAGTAGCAGTAGGGGAGGGGGAGTAGTAGTAGTAGCAGTAGTAGGAGGAGGGAGTAGTAGTAGTAGCAGTAGGAGGAGGAGGAGGAGTAGTAGTAGCTGTAGTAGTAGCAGTAGCAGCAGTAGGAGCCGGTGTAGTAGTAGTAGAAGTAGCACAAGTTGGGGTAGTAGTAGCACTAGTTGTAGTTGCAATAGTAGTTGTAAGAGCAGTAGTAGGAGTAGTTGTTGTAGTTGTAATGGTAATAGTAGTAGTAGTAGTAGAAGTAGTAGCAGTATTAGTAGTAGAAGTAGTAGTATTAGTAGTAGTAGGAGCCGGTGTAGTAGTACTAGTAGTAGCGAAAGTCATGGTAGTAGTACCATTAGTTGTAGAAGCATTAGTACTTGTAAGAGTAGAAGTAGAAGTAGTTGTTGTAGTAGTAATGGTAATAGCAGCAGTAGTAGCAGCAGCTACAGTAGTAGTAACTGAGATAGTATTAGGAGTAGTAGTATTAGTAGTAGTAGTATTAGGAATAGTAGTAATAGTTGCAGTAGTTGTAGTTGTAGTAGTAGTGGTAGTAGTATTAGGCATAGTTGTAGTAGTACTAGTAGTAGTAGTAGCCACAGTTGCAGTAGTAGTAGCAGCAGGAGTAGTAGTAGCAGTAGCAATAATAGTAGTAATATTAGGCATAGTTGTAGGAGTAGCAATAGTGTTAGGCATAGTTGTAGTAGTAGCAATAGTGTTAGGCATAGTTGTAGTAGTAGCAGTAGTAGTAGTCGTAGCAGTAGCAGAATTAGTAGTAGTAGCGGCAGTAGTAATAGTTATAGTCGTAGGAGAAGTAGCAATAGTAGTAGCTGTAGTGGTAGTAGTATTAGCAATAGTGGTTGAACTAGGAGTAGTAGTTGTGGCAGTGGTAGTAGTAGTTACTTTTGTAGTAATAGTAGTAGTTGCAGTAGTAGTTGTAGTAGTAGAAGTAGTAGTAGTAGTTGCCGTAGTTGGAGATGTAGTAGTAGTCATAGTATTAGTAGCAGTAGTAGTAGCAGACGTAGCAGTAGTAGGAGACATAGTGGTTGTATTAGTAGTAGTAGTAGCAGCTGTAGAAGTGTTACTAGTCATAGTATTTGGATCAGCAGTAGTGGTAGTAGTAGCAGCAGCAGTAGTAGTAGAAGTAGTGGTAGTAGTAGTAGTAATAGTAGTAGTTTTAATAGTAGTAGTAGTAGAAATAGGGAAAGCAGTTGCAGTAATTATAGTGGAACACGTAGTAGTAGTAGTAGTAGAAATAGTAGTAATAGTAGTCGTAGTAGTTGTAGCAATACTAGTCGTAGTAGTTATAGCACTACTAATAGTAATTGTAGCAGTTACAGCAGTAGTAGCGGAAGTTGTAATAGGAGTAGTTCTTATTATAGCAGTAGTCATAGTAGTAGTGGTAGTAGTAGTAGAAGTAGTAGTGGTAGTAGTAGTAGTTTTAGTAGTAGAAGCAGAAGTGGTAATAGCAGCACTAACAGGGGCAGTATTAGTAGTAATAGAAGAAGAGGCATCAAGAGTGGCAGTAGCAGTAGAAGTAGAAGCAGTAGTAGTAGCGACAGCAGTAATAGTTAGAATCATAGTAGCAGTAGTAGTAGTTGTTGTTGTAGTGGTAGTAGTAGTAGCAGTAGTAGTTCAAATCGGAGTGGTAGTTATGGCAGTGGCAGCAGTATTAGTTTTTGTAGTAGTTGTTGTTATAGTAGTAGAAGCAGTAGTAGTTATAGCATTAGTAGCAGTAGTTGTAGTTGTACTGGTAGCAGAAGTAGTAGTAGTAGGAGTAGTAGTAGTGGTGTTAGTTGCAGTGGTAGTAGTTGCTGTAGAACTATTATTAGTGGTAGTATTAGTAGTTGGCGTACTAGCATCATTACTAGTGTTAGCTATAGTAGCAGTAGTAGTAGCAGAAGTAGTGGTAGTAGCAGTAGCAACAACTGTAGTAGTAGTAGTAGTAGTAGCTGTAGCCCAAGAAATAGTAGTAGTTATAGTAGAAGAAGTAGTGGTAGTATTTGAAGTGGTAGTAGTAGTAGAAGTAGTAGAAATAGTAGTCATATAGTAGCAGTACTAGTAATAGTAATTGTAGTATTAGTTTTATTAGTTGTGGTAGCAGCAGTAGCAGCAGTAGCAGTAGTAGCAGAAGTAGTAATGGTAGTAGTTGTTATTGTAGTTGAAGTCATAGTAGTAGTAGTTGTTGTTGTTTACCAGCCATAGTAGTAGTAGAAGTTGTAGCAGTAGTAGGAGTAGTATCAGTAGTAGTAGCAGAAGCAGTAATAGCAACACTTGTTGGTGCAGTATTAGTGGTAGTAGTAGAAGCAGCAGTAGGAGTGGTTTTAGTTGTAGTAGTAGAAGTAGCATAAGCAGTTGTAGAAGTAGGAGTCGTAGTAATAGTAGGCGCGATGGTAGTAGTAGCAAAAGTAGAAGTATAAGTAGTAGTAGTTGTTGTTGTAGTCATAGTATCAGTAGTGGCAGTAGTGGTAGTTGTAGTAGTAGTAGGTGGAGTGGTAGGAGTACTAGTGGTAGTAGAAGTAGGAGTAATACTAGCAATAGTAGTGGTAGTAGTAGCCGTAGTAGTAGTAGTTGTTGTTGTTGTAGTAGTTATGGTAACAGTAGTAGCAGCCGCAGTAGTAGCAATAGTAGTAGTTATAGTTGTAGCAATTGTAGTAGTACAAGTAGTAGTAGTAGAAGTCATAATAGCTATAGTTGCGGTAGTAGTAGTGGTAGTTGTAGTGGTAGTAGTGGTAGTTGTAATAATAGCTGTAGCAATCATTACAGTGGTAACAATAGCACCCGTAGTAGCAATAGTAGTAGTAGTAGCAGTCATAGCAGAGTAGCAGAAGTAGTAGTAGTAGTGTAGCGGCAATAGTAGTAGCAGTTGTAGTTGTAGTAGTAGTAGTAGTCGTAGCAGTGGCAGTAATAGTTGTAGTACTATTACTAGTAGTAGCCGTGATAGTGGTAGCAGCAGAAATAGTAGGAGTAGAAAGAGCAGTAGTAACAAAAGTTGTAGCTGTAGTAATAGTTGCGGGAGACGTATTAGTAGTAGCAGTTGTAGTAGCAATAGTAGAGGAAGTAGTGTAGCGGTAGTGGATGAACTAGTGGTAGAAGCCGAATTAGTAGTAGCAAAAGTAGTAATAGCAGTAGGTGTAGTATTAGTTGTAATTCTAGCAGTAGGAGTAGCAGTAGTTGAGGTAGTATTAGGAGTAGTAGTATTAGGTGGAGTAGTAGTAGTAGTAGTATTAGGAGTAGTACTAATAGTCGTCGTCGTAGTAGTAGTAGTAGTAGCAGCAGCAGCAATAGTAGTAGTAGTAGTAGGAGTATTAGTAATAGTAGTAGTATTAGGAGTAGTAGTAATAGTCATCGTCGTCGTCGTCGTCGTCGTCGTCGTAGTAGTAGTAGTAGTAGTAGTAGTAGTAGTAGTAGTAGTAGTAGTAGTAGTAGTAGTAATAGTAGTTGTAGTAGTAGTAGTAATAGTAGTAGTAGTAGTAGTAGTAGTAATGGTAATAGTAGCAGTAGTAGCAGTAGCTAAGGTAGTATTAGGAGTTGTAGTATTAGGAGGAGTACTAGTAGTACTAGTATTAGGAGTAGTAGTAATAGTCGGTGCAGTAGTAGTAGTCGTAGTAGTAGTAGTAGTAGTATTAGTAGTAGTTGTTGTAGTACTAATGGTATTAGTAGTAGTAGTAGTTGTTGTTATTGTAGTATTAGGAGGAGGATTAGTAGTAGTAGTATTAGGAGTAGTAGTAACAGTTGTAGTAGTAGTAGTAGTAGTAGTAATAGTATTATTAGGAGTAGCTATTGTAGTAGTAATGGTAATAGTAGCAGTAGTAGTAGTAGTAGCAGCAGTAGTAATAGTAGTAGTAGTATTAGGAGGAGTAGTAGTAGTATTTGGAGTAGTGGTAATAGGCATGGTAGTAGTAGTAGTAGTAGTTGTTGTTGTTATTGTAGTACTTGTGGAAACAGTAGTAGTAGCAGCAGTAGTAGCAATTGTAACAGTAGCAACTATAGTAGTACCAGTTGTAGTAGTAGAAGTCATTGTAGCAGCAGTTGCAGTAGTGGCAGAGGTAGTTGTAGTGGTAGTAGTGGTAGCTGCAATAATAGTAGTAGCAACCGTTGTAGTGGTAGCAGTAGTACTCATAGTAGCAATAGTAGTAGTAGTAGCTGTCATACCAGAGTAGTAGAAGTAGTAGTAGTAGTGTAGCGACAATAGCAGTCGCAGCAGCCGTAGTAGTAGTAGTAGTTGTTGTTGTTGTAGTCATAGCAGTGGCAGTAATAGTTGCAGTACTATTACTTCTAGTAGCAGTGATAGTGGTAGCAGTAGAAATAGTAGGAGTAGCAATAGTAGTAGTAACAGAAGTAGTAGCAGTAGTAATATACGCGGGAGACGTAGTAGTAGTAGCAGTTGTAGTAGAAGTAGTAGAAGAAGTAGTGTAGTAGTAGTGGTTGTACTAGTAGTAGAAGTAGTATTAGCAGTAGCAAAAGTAGCAATAGTAGTAGGTGTAGTACTAGTTGTAATTGTAGCAGTAGGAGCAGTAGTTGTAGTAGTAGTAGTAGTATTAGGCGTTGTTGTAGTAATAGCAGTAGCAGTAGTAGTAGCAGTAGCAGTAGTAGTATTTGTAGCAGAAGTTGTAGTACTAGTCGTGGCTGTAATAATAGTTATAGTCATAGGAGAAGTAGCTATAGTAGTAGCAGTAGTGGTAGTTGTATTAGCAGTAGTGATTGAACTAGGAGTAGTAGTTGTAGCAGGGGTAGTAGTAGTAGTAGTAGAAGCAGTAGTAGTAGCATGGGTAGCAGTAGTAGGAGAAGTGGTGGTAGTATTAGTAGCAGTAGTAGTAGCAACTGTAGAAGTGTTACTAGTCATAGTATTAGTAGCAGTAGTCATACTAGCAACAGTAGTAGTGCTTGCAATAGTAGCAGTACTAGTAGCAGAAGTAGTGATAGTAGTAGTAGCAACAGTAGTAGTTGTAGTCGTAGTAGTAGTAGCAGTAGCGAAAGCAGTAGCAGTAATTGTAGTAGAAGACGTAGTGGTAGTAGGAGAAGTGGTAGTAGTCATAGTTGTAGTAGCAATACTAGTCGTAGTCGTTATAGTACTAATAATATTAATTGTAGTAGTAGCAGTTATAGCAGTAGTAGCATAAGTTGTAATAGTAGTAGTTCTTATTATAGCAGTAGTCATCGTAGTACTAGTAGTAGTAGTCATGGCAGCTGTAGTAGTAGTAGAAATAGTAGCAGTAGTAGTAGCAGAAGTGGTAATAGCAACACTAATAAGGGCAATGTTAGTAGTAGTAGTAGAATAAGCATCTAGAGTGGTAGTAGCTATAGTAGTAGAAGCAGTAGCAGTAGTAGTAGCGACAGCAGTAATAGTTATATTCTTAGTAGCAGTAGCAGTAGTAGTAGTAGCTGTAGTGGTAGTAGTATTAGCAATAGTAATTGAACTAGGAGTTGTAGTAATAGCAATGGTAACAGTAGTAGTATTTATAGTAGTAGTAGTTGTTGTAGTAGTAGGAGCAGTAGTAGTTGTACCCGTAGTATGAGAAGCAGTAGTAGTAGGAGAAGTAGTAGTAGTATTAGTAGCAATGGTAGTAGTAGCTATAGAACTATTAGTAGTGGTAGTATTAGTAGCGGAGATGTACTAGCATTAGTACTAGTGGTAGCTATTGTAGCGGTCATAGTAGCAGAAGTAGTGGTAGTAGTAGTAGCAACAACTGTAGTAGTAGTGATAGTACCATGAATAGCCGAAGAAATAGCAATAGTTGTAGTAGAAGAAGTCGTGGTAGTAGGAGAAGTTGTAGTAGTAGTAGTAGTAGTAGAAATAGTAGTCATAGTAGTAATTGCAATAGTAGTCATAGTAGTAATAGTACTAGTAATAGTAATTGTAGTATTAGTTTTATTAGTAGTAGTAGCAGTAGCAGCAGAAGTAGTAATAGTAGTAGTTGTTACTGTAGTTGAAGTCATAGTAGTAGTAGTAGAAGTCGTAGCAGTAGTAGAAGTAGTATCAGTAGTAGTGGTAGAAGTAGTAATAGCAAGACTAATAGTCATAGTATTTGTGGTAGTAGTAGAAGCAGCAGTAAGAGTGGTAGTAGTTGTAGTAGTAGAAGCAGCAGAAGTAGTTGTAGAAGTAGGAGTGGTAGTAACAGTAGGGGCAATAGTAGCAGTAGTAGGCGTAGCAGCAGCAGCAGTAGAAGTATAAGTAGTAGTAGTAGTAGTGGAAGTAGTGGTTGTAGTAGTATCAGTAGTGGAAGTAGTGGTTGTAGTAGTAGTAGTAGTAGGAGTAGTAGTATCAGGAGTGGTAGGAGTAGTAGCGGTAGTAGTTGTAGAAGTAATAGTAGCAATAGTAGTGGTAGTAGTTGTTGTAGTAGTTGTTATTATTATTGTTGTTGTAGTAGCAATAGTAGTAGCAGTTGTAGTTGTAGCAACTGTAGTAGTACCAATAGTAGTAGTTGAAGTCATAGTAGTAGCAGTTGCGGTAGTGGCAGTGGTAGTTGTAGTGGTAGTAGTGGTAGATGCAATAGTAGCAGTAGCAGTCGTTGCAGTGGTAGCAGTACTGCCCCTAGTAGCAATAGTAGTAGTAGTAGTAGTCATAGCAGAGTAGCGAAAGGATTAGTAGTAGTGTAGAGACAATAGTAGTAGTAGCAGCAGTAGCAACAAGAGTAGTAGTAGTAGTAGAAGTAGTCGTAGTAGTGGTAGTAATAGTTGCAGTACTATTACTAGTAGTAGCAGTGATAGTGGTAGTAGCAAAAATAGTACGAGTAGCAGTAGTAGACGTAACAGAAGTAGTAGCAGTACTAATAGTAGTGGGTGACGTATTAGTAGTAGCAGTTGTAGTAGAAGTAATAGAAGAAGTCGTGTAGCAGTAGTGGTTGTACTAGTAGTAGAAGCAGTATTAGTAGTAGCAAAAGTAGTAATAGTAGTAGGTGTAGTAGTAGTTGTAATAGTGGCAGTAGGAGAAGTTGTAGTAGCAATAGCAATAGTAGTCATAGTAGTAGTAGCAATAGTAGTCGTAGTAGTTATAGTACTGCTAACAGTAATTGTAGTAGTAGTAGTTATTGTATCAGTAGTAGCAGAAGTTGTAATAGTAGTAGTTCTTATTATAGTAGTAGTCATAGTAGTAGTAGTGCTAGTAGTCATAGCAGCTGTAGTAGTAGTGGAAGTAGTAGCTGTAGTAGTATGAGTAAGAATAGTAGTAGCAGAAGTGGTAATAGCAACACTAATAGGGGCAGTATTAGTAGTAGTAGTAGAAGAAGAATCAGGAGTGGAAGTAGCTGTAGTAGTAGAAGCAGTACTAGTAGTAGTAGCGACAACAACAATAGTTATAGTCGTAGTAGCGGTAGTAGTAGTAGTGGTAGTAGTATTAGCAATAGTCGGTGGACTAGGAATGGTAATTATAGCAGTGGCAACAGTAGTAGTAGTTGTTGTTAATGTAGTAGAAGCAATAGTAGTTGTTCCCATAGTATGTGATGCAGTAGTAGTTATAGTATTAGTATTAGTAGTTGTAGTTGTACTAGTAGAGGAAGTAGTAGTAGTAGGAGTAGTGGTAGTATTAGTAGCAGTGGTAGTAGTAGCTGTAGAACTGTTAGTAGTGGTAGTATTACTAGCAGTAGACGTACCAGCATCAGTACTAGTGGTAGCTATAGTAGCAGTAGTAGTAGCAGAAGTAGTGGTAGTAGTAGTAGCAACAACTGTAGTAGTAGTAGTAGTAGTAGTAGTAGTAGTAGTAGTAGTAGCCGAAGAAATAGCAGTACTGGTAGTAGAAGTAGTGGTAGTAGGAGTAGTTGTAGTAGTTGTAGTAGTAGTAGAAATAGTAGTCATAGTGGTAATAGCAATAATAGTTGTAGTAGTAGTAGTACTAGTAATAGTAATTATGGTATTTATTTTATTAGTAGTAGTAGCAGCAGTAGCAGTAGTTGCAGAAGTTGTAATAGAAGAAGTTGTTATTATAGTTGAAGTCATAGTAGTAATAATAGTAGTTGTAGTTGTTGCTATACCAACCATAGTAGAAGTAAAAGTTGTAGCTATAGTAGAAGTAGTATCAGTAGTGGTGGCAGAAGTAGTAATAGCAACGCTAATAGGCGCAGTATTAGTGGTAGTAATAGAAGAAGCAAGAGGAGTGGTAGTAGTTGTAGTAGTAGAAGCACCAGAAGTAGTTGTAGAAGAAGGAGTGGTGGTAATAGTTGAGGTGATAGCAATAGTAGAAATATAAGCAGTAGTATTTGTTGTGGTAGTCGTACTATCAGTAGTGGCAGTAGTGGTTATAGTAGTAGTAGTAGTTTGAGTGGTAGGCGTTGTAGCGGTAGCAGTAGTAGCAGTAATAGTAGCAATAGTAGTGGTAGTAGTAGTACTAGTTGTTGTTGTTGTTGTAGTTGTAGTAGTTTTGGTAACCGTAGTAGCAGCAATAGTCGTAGCAGTAGTAGCAGTAGTAGTAGTACCAAGAGTTGTAGAAGTAGTAGTAGATGCAGTTGTGGTAGTAGCAGTAGTAACCGAGGTATTAGTAGTAGCAGGAGTAGTAGTAGAAGTAGCAGTCATAGTAGTTGTGGTCGAAGTAGCAGTAGTACTAGTAGTAGGAGAAGTAGTAGTAGTAGTAGTAGCAATGGTAGGGGTAGTAGTAGTACTGGTAGTAGTAGTACTGGTAGAATGAGTAGGAGTACCAGTAGTAGTAGTAGTAGCAGTACCAGTAGTAGTAGTAGTAGTAATAGTAGTAGTAGTAGTAGTAGTAGTAGTAGTAGTCGGAGTAGTGGTAGCAATAATAGTAGAAGTCATAGTAGTTGTAGTAGTGGAAGGAGTTATAGTAATAGCTTTAATAGGAGTGGTTGTTGTTGTAGTAGTAGTAGTTGTTGTACTAGTAGTAGAAGTTGTAGCAGTAGTTGGAGTAGTAGTAGTTGTTGTAGTAGTAGTCGTAGTAGCAGCAGTTGGAGTAGCGATAATAGTAGTAGCAATGGTAATAGTGGAAGTAGTAGCAGTAGTAGCAAAATTAGTAGTAGTACGAAAAGTAGTAGTAGTAGTAGTGGCACTAACAGGAGTAGTAGTAGTAGTAGTATTTGTGATAGTAGTAGTAGTTGAATTAGTGGTAGTAGCGTAGTAGTGGTAGCTGTTGGAGTAGTAGCAGCAGTAGTAGTAGTAATAGGAGTAGTAGTAGTAGCCGTATTAGTAGTTGTAGTAGGAGAATTTGTAGTAACTGTAGTAGTAGTAGTAATAGTCGTATTAGCAGAAGTAGTAGTGGAAGATGTAGGAGTATTAGTAGTAGTCGTAGGAGTAGTAGTAGCATTAGTAGTAGTAATAGTAGTAGTTGTTGCAGTAGGAGAAGTATTAGGAGTGTTAATAGTTGTAGTATTTGTAGTCATAGTAGTATCAGTAGTAACAATAGCAACAACAAAAGTAATAGTAGAAGTAGTAGTAGTAGTTGATGTTCTAGTAGTAGTAGTATTAGCCATAGCAGTATTTATAGTAGTATTAATTGTAGTAGCAGCAGTAGCAGTATTAGTAGTAGTAGTAGAAGTAGTAGTAGTAGCAGTATCAATAGTAGTTGATGTAGTAGTAGTAGTAGTAGTCGTAGTAGTAGTCGTAGTTGTAGTAGTAGCATTAGTAGTTGTAGTAGTAGTAGTAGTAGTAGATGTAGAAGTAGTAGTTGTCGCAGTAGTAGCTGAAGTAGAAGTATTTATAGTAATAGTAGTAGTAGTAGTATAAGTAGAGGAAGTAGTAGCAGTAGTAGTAACAGTAGTAGTAATAGTAGCAGTAGTCATTGGAGCAATTGTAGTAGTAGTAGTAATAATATTAAAAGTTGTTGAAGTAGTAGCAGCAAAAGTACCAGTAGGAGGAGAAGACGTAGCAGTAGAGGTAATAGCTGTAGTAGTTGTAGTAGTTGTAGTAGTAGAAGTAATAGTTGTAGCAATATTAGTAGTAGTAGTAGTAGTAGCCGCAGTAGTACCAGTAGTTCCTGTAGCAGCAGCAGTAGTAGTAGTAGATGTTGCCGCAGTACCAGTAGCAATAGTTGTTGTAGTAATAGTAGTAGTAGTTGTAGTGGTATAAGGAGTAGTAGTATTAGCAATAGTGGTTGCTGTAGTTGTAGTAGTGGTATTTGGAGTAATTGTAGTTGTATTATTAGTAGTTCTAGTTGTAATAGTGGTAGTAGTGGTATTTTAAGTTGTAGTAGTCGAACTAGTAGTAGTAGCAACTGTAGTAGTAGTAGTAGTAGCTATAGTAGTAGAAGTAGTAGAAGTAGTAGCGGCAGTAGCCGTAGTAAAAGTAGTAGTAGTTGTAGTAGTAGTAGTAGTAACAGTAGTAGTTGTTGTAGTAGTAGTAGTAGCAGTAGTAATAGTAGTGGTAGGAGAAGTAGTAGTAGTAGTAGTTATTTAAGGAGAAGTAGCAGTAGCAGTAGTAGTAGCAATAGTAGCAGTTATAGTAGTAGTACTAGTAGTAGCAGTAGTTGTGAAAGTTACTGTAGAAGTAGTAGTTGTTGAAGAAGTATTTGTAGCTTCATTCATTGTAATAGTAGTAGTAGCAGTAGTAGTAGTAATTGTGTTAGCAGAAGGAGAAGTAGTAGTAGTAGTAGCAATAGTTGTAGTAGCAGTAGTATTAGAAGTACTAGCGATGGCAGCAATTGTATTAGCAATAGTAGTGGCAGTAGTAGCAGTAGTAGCAGTAATAGAAGTTATAGTTGTTGTAGTAGTAGCAGTAGCTGTAGTTGTAGTAGTAGTAGTGGTATTAGTTGCAGCGGTAGTAATAGCAGGCGAAGTAGTGAAAGTACGAGTACTAGTAGTGGTAGTAGGAGAAGTGGTAGTAGTAGTGGTACTAGTAGTAAGAGCAGTAGCAGCTGCAGTAGTAGCCACAGAAGTGGTTGCAGAAGTAGCCGCAGAAGTGGTAGCAGTAGTAGCAGTAGTGGTAGTAGTAGTAGAAGTAGCAATAGTGATAGTAGTAGTAGCGGGAGTAGGAGTAGGTGTAGCAGTAGTACTAATAGGGTAGGATTAGGAGTAGTCGTAGCAGCAGCAGTTGCAAAAGTTGTTGCAATAGTAGTAGTAGTAGTAGTAGTATTAGGAGCAGTAATAGCAGAGTTGTATTTGTTGTTGTAGTAGTAGTTGTAGTAGCAGTAGAAGTAGTAGTTGTTGTTGTTGTTGTAGTTGTAGTAGTTAAAGTAGTAGTAGTAGTAGTAGTCACATTAGTAGTAGTTGTACTAGTATTAAGAGCAGTAGCAATATTAGTAATAGTAGCAGTAACAGTAGTAGCTGTAGCGATAGTAGTAGTAGCAGCAGCTGCAGCAGAAGTAGTAGTAGTACTAGGAGGAGTAGTAGTCATAGCAGTGGCTGTTGTAGTATTAGTTGCAATTGTAGCACTAGTGGTAGCAGTAGAAGTGGTAGCTATTTTAGGGGCAGTGGTGGTAGCAGTACTGGTGGATGTCGGAGTAGTAGTATTAGTAATAGTAGCTATAGTAGTTGTAGTAGTATTAGTTGCAAAAGCAGCAGTAGTAGCAGTACCAAGAGTTGTAGAAGTAGTTGTAGTTGCAGTTGTGGTAGTAGCCGTAGTAACCGAGGTAGTGGTAGTAGCAAGAGTAGTAGCAGAAGTAGCAGTCATAGTAGTTGTGGTCGAAGTAGCAGTAGTACTAGTAGTAGGAGAAGTAGTAGTAGTAGTAGTAGCAATGGTAGGGGTAGTAGTAGTACTGGTAGTAGTAGTAGTGGTAGAACGAGTAGCAGCACTTGTAGTGGTAGTAGTAGCAGTACCAGTAGTAGTAGTAGTAGGAATAGTAGTAGTAGTAGTAGCAGCAGTAGCAGTAGTAGTAGTAGTCGCAATAGTGGTAGCAATAATAGTAGAAGTCATAGTAGTTGCAGTAGTGGCAGGAGTTGTAGTAATAGCTATAATAGGAGTGGTTGTTGTAGTATTAGTAGTTGTTATACTAGTAGTAGAAGTTGTAGCAGTAGTTGGAGTAGTAGTTGTTGTTGTAGTAGTAGTCGTAGTAGTAGTAGTTGGAGTAGCGATAATTGTAGTAGCAATGGCAGTAGTGGAAGTAGTAGCAGTAGTAGCAAAATTAGTAGTAGTACGAAGAGAAGTAGTAGTTGGCACTAATAGTAGTAGTAGTAGTAGTAGTAGTATTTGTGATAATTGTAGTAGTTGAATTAGTGGTAGTAGCGGTAGTAGTGGTAGCTGATAGAGTAGTAGCAGCATCAGCAGTAATAATAGGAGTAGTAGTAGTAGCAGTATTAGTTGTTGTAGTAGGAGAATTTGTACTAATTGTAGTAGTAGTAGTAATAGTCGTATTAGCAGATGTAGTAATAGAAGATGTAGGAGTAATAGTAGTAGTTGTTGCAGTAGGAGAAGTATTAGGAGTGTTAATAGTAGTAGTATTTGTAGTCATAGTAGTATCAGTAGTAACAACAGTAGTAGTAGTAGTAGTAGTAGTAGCCATAGAAGTAGTTGTAGTAGCAGCAGTAGCAGTATTATTAGTAGTAGTAGCAGTGTTAGTAGTAGTTGATGTAGTAGTAGTAGTAGTAGTAGTAGTAGTAGTAGTAGTAGTAGTAGTCGTAGTTGTAGTAGTAGCATTAGTAGTTGTAGTTGTAGTAGTAGTAGATGTAGAAGTAGTAGTTGTCGCAATAGTAGCAAAAGTAGAAGTATTTATAGTAATAGTAGTAGTAGTAGTATAAGAAGAGGAAGTAGTAGCAGTAGTACTAATAGTAGTAGTACCAGCAGTAGTCATTCGAGCAAGTGTAGTAGTAGTAGTAATAATATTAAAAGTTGTTGAAGTAGTAGCAGCAAAAGTACCAGTAGGAGAAGAAGACGTAGTAGTAGAAGTAATAGCTGTAGTAGTTGTAGTAGTTGTAGTAGTATTAGCAGTAGTAGTAGTAGGAGCAGCAGCAGCAGCAGCAGTAGTACCAGTAGTTCCTGTAGTAGCAGCAACAGTAGTAGTAGCTGTTGCGGCAGTACCAGTAGCAATAGTTGTTGTAGTAATAGTAGTAGTTGTTGTAGTGGTATAAGGAGTAGTAGTAGCATCAGCAGTTGCAAAAGTTGTTGCAGTAGTAGTGGTATTAGGAGTAGTTGTAGTAGTATTATTAGTAGTTCTAGTAGTAATAGTGGTAGTAGTGGTATTTTAAGTTGTAGTAGTCGAAGTAGTAGTAGTAGCAACTATAGTAGTAGTAGTAGCAGCAGTAGTAGTAGTAGCTGTAGTAGTAGAAGTAGTAGAAGTAGTAGCAGCAATACATGTAGTAAAAGTAGTAGTAGTTCTAGTAGTAGTAGTAGTAATAGTAGTAGTAGTTGTAGTAGTAGTGGTAGGAGAAGTAGTAGTAGTAGTTATTTAAGGAGAAGTAGCAGTAGCAGTAGTAGTAGCAATAGTAGCAATTATAGTAGTAGTACTAGTAGTAGCAGTAGTTGTGAAAATTATTATAGAAGTAGTAGTAGTTGAAGAAGTATTTGTAGCTTCATTCATTGTAATAGTTGTAGTAGTAGCAGTAGTAGTAATTGTGTTAGCAGAAGGAGAAGTAGTAGTAGTAATAGTAATAGTTGTAGTAGCAGTAGTATTAGAAGTACTAGCAATGGCAGCAACTGTATTAGCAATAGTAGTTGCAGTAGTAGCAGTAATAGAAGTTATAGTTGTTGTAGTAGTAGCAGTAGCTATAGTTGTAGTAGTAATAGTGGTATTAGTTGTAGCGGTAGTAATAGCAGGCGAAGTAGTGGAAGTACGAGTACTAGTAGTGGTAGTAGGAGAAGTGGTAGTAGTAGTGGTACTAATAGTAAGAGCAGTAGCAGCTGCAGTAGTAGCCACAGAAGTGGTTGCAGTAGTAGCAGTAGTGGCAGTAGTAGTAGAAGTAGCAGTAGTGATAGTAGTAGTAGCGGGAGTAGGAGTAGGTGTAGCAGTAGTACTAATAGGGTAGGATTAGGAGTAGTAGTAGCAGCAGCAGTTGCAAAAGTTGTTGCAATTGTAGTAGTAGTAGTAGTAGTAGTAGTAGTAGTAGTAGTAGCAGTAATAGCAGCAGTTGTATTTGTTGTTGTAGTAGTAGTTGTTGTAGCAGTAGAAATAGTAGTTGTTGTTGTTGTTGTAGTTGTAGTAGTTATAGTAGTAGTAGTAGTAGTAGTCACATTAGTAGTAGTTGTACTAGTATTTAGAGCAGTAGCAATATTAGTAGTAGCAGCAGTAACAATAGTAGCTGTAGGGATAGTAGTAGCAGCAGCAGCAGTAGTTGTAGTAGCAGGAGGAGTAGTAGTCATAGCAGTGGCTGTTGTAGTATTAGTTGCAATTGTAGCACTAGTGGTAACAGTAGAAGTGGTAGCTATTTTAGTGGCAGTGGAGGTAGCAGGAGTGGTGGATGTAGGAGTAGTAGTATTAGTAATTGTAGTTGTAGTAGTCGTAGTAGTATTAGTTGCAAAAGCAGCAGCAGTAGTAGTACCAAGAGTAGTAGAAGTAGTAGTAGATGGAGTTGTGGTAGTAGCAGTAGTAACCGAGGTAGTAGTAGTAGCAGGAGTAGTAGTAGAACTAGCAGTCATAGTAGTTGTCGTCGAAGTAGCAGTAGTACTAGTAGTAGGAGAAGTAGTAGTAGTAGTAGTAGCAATGGTAGGGGTAGTAGTAGTACTGGTAGTAGTAGTAGTGGTAGAACGAGTAGCAATACCAGTAATAGTAGTAGTAGTAGTAGCAGTACCAGTAGTAGTAATAGTAATAATAGTAGTAGTAGTAGTGGTCGCAGTAGTGATAGCAATAATAGTAGAAGTCATAGTAGTTGTAGTAGTTGCAGGAGTTGTAGTAATAGCTATAATAGGAGTGGTTGTTGTTGTAGTAGTAGTAGTTGTTGTACTAGTAGTAGAAGTTGTAGCAGTAGTTGGAGTAGTAGTAGTTGTTGTAGTAGTAGTCGTAGTAGCAGTAGTTGGAGTAGCGATAATAGTAGTAGCAATGGTAATAGTGGAAGAAGTAGTAGTAGTAGTAGTAGCATTAGTAGTAGTAGTAGTAGTAGCAGCAGTAGTAGTAGCAGTAGTGGCGCAGTAGTAGTAGTATTAGTAGTAGTACTACTACTACTAGTCATAGCAGTACTAGCAGCAGAAGTAGTAGTAGTGGTAGTAGTAGTAGTCGTAGTAGCAAAAGTTGTTGCAGTAATAGTAGTAATGGTAGTTGCAGTAGTAGTAGTATTAGCAGTAAGAGCAGTAGTAGCAGTAGTAGTAGCAGCCCAAGGGGAAGTAATAGTAGCAGTAGTAGTAGTAGTAGTTGGAGATGTAGTAGTTGTAGTGGTAGTAGTTGTAGTATTAGCCGTAAGAGCAGTAGTGGCAGTAGTAGTAGCCGCCGTAGTGGAAGTAGTAGTAGTAGTAGCAGTAGTAGTAGTTGGAGATGTAGCAGTTGTAGTAGTAGAAGTAGAAGCAATGGCTGCAATACTAGTAGCAGTTTTAGTAGCAGTAGTAGTAGAAGTAGTAGCAGCGGCAACAATAGTTGTAGCAGTAGTACTAGTTGTTGCAGTAATAGTAGTAATTGTTGTTGTTGTAGTAGTCATAGCAGTAGTAGTAGTAGTAGTGGTGGTTGTACTAGCTTTAGTAGCAGTAGTAGTTGTTGTAGGAGTCACAATAGTAGTAGTTGTTGTTGTAGTAGTAGTAGTTGTAGTAGTAGAAGCAGCAATAGGTGTCGTACTAGTTGTAGCAGTAGTAGTAGTCACAGTTGTAGTACTAGGAGCAACAATAATAGTAGTAGTAGTAGTAGTAACAGTATTAGTTGTACTAGTAGTGAGAGTAGGTGTAATAGTAGTAGTAGTACCAGAAGTAGTAGCAGCTGTAGCGGTAGTAGTAGCAAGAGTAGTAGTATTAGTAGTAGGTGAAGTGGTGGTAGCAGTTGCAGTGGTAGCAATAGCAGTAGCAGTAGTAGTAGAATTTGTTGTGGCAGTAGGAGCAGTAGTAGCAATAATAGTAGTGATAGTAGTTGTAGTAGTATTAGTTGCAAAAGTAGTAACAGTGGAAGTGGGAGTAGTAGGAGAAGTAATGGTAATACCAGTAGTTGGAGTAGTGGTAGTATTTGTAGTAGTAGTAGCATATGTAGTAGTAGTCACAGTACTTGGAGTAGCAGTAGTAGTAGTAGTAGTAATAGCTGTAGTTACAACATATATAGTAGCACCAGCAGTCACAATAGTAGTAGCAGTAGAAGTCGCAGTAGTAATAGTCACAATACTAGCAGAAATAGTAGTAGTAGTTGCAGTAGTATTGGTAGAAGTAGTAGCAAAAGTAGTAGTAGTAGGAGAAGAAATAGTAGTAGTACTTGTTATTGCTGTAGTAGTAGTTGTTGTCGTAGTAGCAGCAATGGTAGCATTAGAAGCAATAATAGTAACAATATTTGTAGCAGCAACTGTAGTTGCAATAGTACTAGTAGTAGTAGTAATAGTAGTTGTTGTTGTTGTTATTGTTGTAGTAGTAGTACGAGTTGCGGTTGGAGTCGTAGTAGCTGTAGTAGTAGTAGTTGGAGAGAGTAGTAGTAGTAGCAGTTGTAGGAGTAGGAGTAGGAATAGTAGTAGTAGTAGTAGTAGTAGCAGTAGGACTAGAAGTGGTATTAGCAACAGTAGTAGTATTAGGCGACGTAGTGGAAACACTAGTAGTAGTGGCTGTAAGAGTAGTGGATGTAGTAGGAATAGTAGTAGTACTAGTAGTAAGAGACACAGCAGTAGTAGCATTAGTAGCAGTAGTAGCAGTAGTTGTACTTTTACTTGTAGTAGCAGCAGCAGTAGTAGTAGGCGGAGAAGTAGTAGTAGTAGGAATAGGAGTAGTAGTAGTACTAGTAGTTCTTGTTGTGGTGGTAGTTACTCCTGTTGTTGTAGAAGTTGTTGTAGTAGGAGCAGAAGTAGTAGTAATAGTAGTTGCAGTTCTTGTAGTAGTAGCAGTAGTAGTAGCAATTGTCACGGCAGCAGTTGGTGTAGTACTATTTGCAGTACTCGTCGTAGCCACAGTACCAGTAGTAGTACAAGCAATAGTAGTAGCAGTTGTAGCAATAGTAGTAGTAGTAGTAGTAATAGTAGCAACTGTAGTGGTAGTTGTAGTAGCAGTAGTAGTTGTTATAGTAGGAGAAGTAGTTGTAGTAGTTGCAATAGCAGTACTTGTGGTAATACTAGTAGTTGTAGCAATAGTAGTGGTAGTAGTAGTTGTAGTAGTTGTGGCAGTAGGAGAAGTTGTATTAGTAATAGTAGTGGTAGTAGTTATAGTAGTATTAGTTGCAAAAGTAGTAGTGGTAGCTTCAGGAGTAGAAGTAGAAGTAGTAGTAGATGTAGTTGTGTTAGTAGCAAAAGTAACAGAGGTAGTATTCGTAGCAAGAGTAGTAGTAGAAGTAGAAGTGGTAGTACTAGTACTAGTAGTAGGAGAAGTAGTAGTTGTAGCAGTAGCAGTAGTAGTAGTAGTAGCAGTCGTAGCAGTGGCAGCAATAGTAGTAGCACTAGTAGTAGTAGTAGTAGTGGCTGGAGTTGTTATAGTAGTAGTAATAGGAGTAGTTGTTGTTGTAGAAGTAGTAGAAGCTGTAGCAATTGTACGAGTAGTAGTAGTTGTTGTTGTTGTTGTTGTTGTACTACGAGTAGTAGTAGTAGGAATGGTAGTAGTCATAGTAATTGGAGTAGTAGTAGTAGTTGTTGTAGTAGTTGTAGTAGTTGTAGTAGTAGTAGTAGTCGCAGTACTAGTAGTAGAAGTAGTTTTTAGAGTAGTGGGAGAAGAAGTAGTTGCAGTAGTAGTAGTAGTATAGTAGTAGTAGTAGTAGTGGTGGTAGTGGTAATAGTAGTAGTAGTAGCAGCAGTAGCAGCAATAGCAATAGTAGTTGTTGTAGTAGATGTGGTAGAAGCAACAATAATAGTTGTAGAGTCATAGGATTAGCAGCAGTAGTAGTCATAGCAGTAGTGGAGGTAGTAGGAGTAGTAGGTGTAGTAGTGGTTGCAGTAATAGTAGCAGTAGCCGCAACAGTAGTAGTAGTATTTGTTGTAGTGGTAATAGAAGTAGTAGAGTAGTGGTAGGAGTATTAGTAGTTGTAGTAATAATAGTAATAGTCGTAGTAATAGGAGTAGTAGTAGAAGCAGTAGGAGTAGTAGTAGCATTAGTAGCAGTAATAGTAGTAGAAGGTGTAGTAGTAGTTGCAATAGGACAAGCATTATGAGTATTAATAGTAGTATCATTAGTAGTAGTAGCAGTATGAGTTGCAGGAGCAGCAACAACAACATCAAAAGTAATAGTAGAAGTAGTAGTAGTAGAAGCAGTATTGGTAGTAGTTGACGTTGTTGTTGTAGTAGTAGTAGTAGTATTAGCTGTAGCAGTAGTTGTAGTAGTAGTAGTAGTAGTATTTATAGTAGTACAGGTAGTAGTAGTAATAGAAACTATAGTAGTAGTAGTAGTAGTATTTGTAGTAGTATAGGTAGTAGCAATATTTGTAGTAGTAGTATTTGTAGTAGTATTTGGAGTAGCAGTGGTAGTAGCAAAATTAGTAGTAGTACGAAAAGAATTAGTAGTACAAGTAGTAGTAGTTGTAGCAGCAGAGGCAATAGTAGTATTACTGATAGTTATAGTTGTTGGATTAGTGGTAGAAACGGCAGTAGTAGTAGTAGTAGTAGTCATAGTAGTAGTAGCAGTAGTAGCAATATTTGTAGTAGAAGTTGTAGTAGTAGTAGCAGCAGTAGAAGTAGTGGGAGTAGTTGAAGTAGTAGTAGCTATAGTAGTGGTTGCAGCAGCAGTAGTAGCAGTAGTTGTTGTGGCAGCATTATTAGTTGTAGTGGGAGAATAAGTAGTTGAGTCGTAGTTGGAGTAGTAGTAGTAGCAGTATTAGTAGTTGTTGTAGGGGAATTTTTAGTAATTGTATTAGTATTAGTGATAGTCGTAGCAGTAGTAGTTGTAGTAGAAGCCGTAGGAGTAGTAGTAGCATTATTAGTAGAAATAGTAGTAGTAGGCATAGTAGCAGTTGCAGATGGAGAAGTATTAGGGGTATTAATAGTAGTACTATTAGTTGTTATAGCAGTATGAGTAGCAGCAGTAATAAGAACAACAGAAGTAATAGTAGAGTAAGTAGTAGTAGCAATATTAGTAGTAGTTGACGTTGCAGTAGTAGTAGTAGTAGTAGTCGTATTAGCTGTAGCAATTGTCGCAGAAGAAGTAGTAGTAGTAGTAGTAGAAGAAGTAGTAGTACTGTTTGTATTAGTACAAGTAGTAGTAGTAATAGAAACTATAGTAGTTGTAGTTAGTAGTAGTAGTAGTTGTTGTTGTTGTAGTTATTGTAGGAGCAGTAATAGAAGTGCGAGTAGTGGTAGTAGTAGTAGTATTTGTAGCAGTATTTGTTGTTGTTGTTGTAGTAGTAGTAGTAGTAGTGATAGTAGTAGTATTTGCAGCGGCAGTAGTAGAAGTAGCTCTAGTAGTATTAGTAGTAGTAGTAGTAGTCACAGAAGTAGCAATAGTAGCAGTTGTAGCAGTAGTAGTAGTAGCAGTAGTAGTAGTAGTGATAGTGGTAGTATTAGCAGTAGTAACAGCTATAGCAGTAGCAGTAGTAGTGATGGTAGTGGCTGTAGTGATAGTAGTAGTGGTAGCAGTAGTAGTGATAGTAGTGGTAGTATTAGTAGTAACAGTAGTAGTAGCAGCAACAGTAGTAGCCGTAGTAGTAGCAGCAGCAGTATTAGCAGCAGTAGTAATAGCAGTAGTAGTATTAGTAGTAGAAGTAGTAGTAGTGGTGGTGGCAGTAGCAGCAGTAGTAGTCGTAGCAACTGTAGTTGTAGTAGCATTAGTGGTAGCGCCAACAACAGTATAAGTAATAGTGTTGTAGTAGTAGTTATTGTTGTTGTTGTAGCAGTTGGAGTAGCTATTGTAATAGTAGCAGTAGCAGTAGTTGTTGTACCTGTAGTTGTAGTACTACTAGAAGTAGTGTTGGTAGTAGTAGCCATAGGAGCAGCAACAGCAACAGCAGTAGCAGTAGTTGTAGTTGCAAGAGTATTACTAGTAATAGTAGTAGCAGTTGTAGTTGTAGTTGTTTCTATAGCAGCAAAATCAATTATAGTAGTAATAATAGTACTTGTTGTCATTGCAGTCGTAGAATCGGTAACAGTAGCCGCAATAGAAGCAATAGTAGAAGTGGTACTTGTAGTCGTTGTAGCTGTAGTACTAGTAGTAATAATGGAAGTAGTAGTAGTAGTAGTAGTAGTAGTAGTACCAGCAACAGCAGTAGTAGTATTAGTGATATTAGTAACAGTTGGAATAGTGGTAGTAGCGGCAGTAGTAGTCGTAGCTGCAAGAGTAGTAGTAGTAGTAGTAGTCGCAGTAGTAGCCGTAGTAGTAGTAGTAGTAACAACAGTAGTAGCAGCAATAGCAGTAGAAGTTGTAGTAGTAAGAGCAGCAGTAGTAGGAGGGGGAGTAGCAGCAGTAGTAGCAGTAGTAGCAGTAGTAGGAGTGGGAGTAGCAGCAGTAGTAGTAGCTATAGTAGTGGTTGCAGTAGTAGTAGCAGTAGCAATAGTGGTGGAAGCAGTATTAGTTCTAGTGGTAGTATAAGTAGTAGAGAAGTAGTAGGAGTAGTAGTAATAGCTTTATTAGTAGTTGTAGTAGGAGAATTTCTAGAAATTGTGGTAGTAGTAGTAATAGTCGTAGAAGTAGGAGTAGTAGTAGAAGCAATAAGAGTATTAGTAGTAGTCGTAGGAGTAGTAGTAGTATTAGTAGCAAAAATAGTAGTAGTAGGACAAGTGGCAGTTGTACTAGGAGAAGTATTAGGAGTATTAATGGTAGTAGCAGCATGAGTAATAGCAGCAACAACAGCAACTGGATTAATAGTAGAAATAGTAGCAGTAGCAGTATTAGTAGTAGTTGACGTTGTAGTTGTAGTACTAGTAGTAGCCGTATTAGATGTAGCTGTAGTTGTAGAGGTAGTAGTAGTAGTAGTGGTAGTAGTAGTAGCAGCAACAACAACAACATTAGCAGTAGTAGTAGAAGTAGTAGTAGTAGTAGTAGTAGTGTTTGCAGTAGTACAGCTACCAGCAGTAATAGAAACTATAGTAGCAGTAGCAGTAGTTGTAGTAGTAGTAGTAGTAGTAGTTGTTGTTGTTGTAGTAATAGTTGGAGTAGTAATAGGAGTTTGAGTAGCAGCAGCAGTAGTAGTAGTAGTAGTATTTGTAGTAGTATTATAGCAGTAGTAGTAGTTGTAGTGGTAGTGATACTAGTAGTATTAGCAGTAGTAGCAGTAGAAGATGAAGTAGTAATAGTAGTGGTAGTAGCAGCAGTACTAGCAGTAGTAGTAATAGTAGAGATAGTGGTAGTATTAGCAGTAGTCATAGTAATAGCAGTAGCAGTAGTAGCAGTAGTAGCAATAGTAGGAGTAGTAGTAGTAGTAGTATTAGTAGTAGTAACAATAGTAGTAGTTGCAGTAGCAGTAGTAGGAGGAGGAATTATAGTAGTGGTAGCAGCAGCAGCAGCAGCAGCAGTAGTAGTAGTAGTAGTAGTAGTAGTAGTAGTAGTAGTAGTAGTATTAACAGTAGCTGTAATAGAAGCAGCAGCAGTGGTAGCAGTAGTAGCAGCTGCAGCAGTAGCAATAGTAGCAGCAGTAGTAGTAGCAATTGTAGTAGAAGTGACAGTGGTATTATTAGCAGTAGCAGTAGCAGTGGTAATAGTAGTAGTAGTAGTAGCATTAGTGTTAGCGGCAACAGCAGCAGATGTAGTAGTATTGTTGTAGTAAAAGTAGTCGTTGTAGCAGTTGGAGTAGCTGCTATAATAGTAGGAGTAGCAGTAGTTGTTGTAGCCATAGTTGTAGTACTTCTTGAAGTAGTATTGGTAGTTGTACCCCTAGCAACCGCAGCAGCAGTAGCAGTTGTAGTAGCAGCAAGAGTATTACTAGTAGGAGTACTAGGAGTTGTAGTTGTAGTTGTTGTTGTAGCAACAGAATTGATAGGAGCAGTAGTAGCAGTGGTTCTAGCAGCCGTAGTAGTAGGAATGATAGTAGTTGTTGTAGTTGCAGTCGTAAGAGCGGTAACAGTAGCCACAGTCGAAGCCGTAGTAGAAGTGGTACTTGTAGTCATTGTAGCTATAACAATAGTCATAGTAATAATGGAAGAAGTAGTAGCACTACTAGTAGGAAAATTAATAGTAGTACGAAAAGAAGAAGTAGTAGTAGTAGAAGTAGCAGTAGTAGTAGCAGTAGCAGTAGCAACAGTAGTACTAGTGATAGTAGTCGTAGTTTGAATAGTGGTAGTATCGGCAGTAGTAGTAGCAGCTGCATGAGTAGTAGTAGTAGCAGTAGCAGTAGTAACAGTAGTAGTAGTAGCAGAAGCAGTAAGAGTGGGAATAGTAATAGTAGTAGTAGTAGTAGGAGTAGTGGTGTTAGTAGTATTAGTTGTAGTGGTCGTATAAGTAGTAGAGTAGTAGTAGGAGTAGTAGTAATAGCTATATTAGTAGTTGTAGTAGGAGAATTTTTAGAAATTGTTGTAATAGTAGTAATAGTCATAGAAGTAGGAGTAGTAATAGAAGCAGTAGGAGTAATAGTAGTAGTCGTAGGAGTAGTAGTAG
>RXID01016078.1:0-39296 GCA_005019695.1 Trichopus zeylanicus subsp. travancoricus
TGGGCCAATCTCCTTGTGTTTTTTGTTTTCCACCCTTAGTCCAGCCTTCTATGTGGTGGCGAGCATAAGGGCGAAGGGGGCCCGGCATAGGAGCAGGGCTACGTAGGCTTTCCTGCTAGGTGACAGGGCTTCAGTGGTTGAGACCGATGCGCGTGTAGGTCGGGTGGCGACAGGGCAAGAGCAGGCCGCATGGGCCGCACAAGCAGGAACCAAGGTGGCAATTCTAGGGCTTTGGCATGGCAGTGTAGTGGGTGAGGGTGGCTCGGAGCATGGTGATGAGGCTCAAGCAACAGAGGCAAGATTGCTACTCGGGGGAGAAAGAAGAAGAGAAACAAGGAAATCAAAAGGAAAAAAAAAGGTAAGAAATTATCCTATTTTTCTTCAAGTTTGATTCCTTATAGTTTCTCCAATCTTCTACTCTTTTCATTCTCCCTTGCTCTATTTTGCTATTGTTCTTCCTATCCTCTCTTTCTTTGTAGGTCTTCATCAATCTTTATAGGTCTTGAGAAGATTTGAAATCAAATTGAGAAGATTTGAAATAAATTTTTGATTAATTCGATTGCCAAATTTAGTTAGATAGTGATTGGCATGTTTGGGATTAAAATTGGTAATTGGATTGTAATTTCAAATTTCTTAACTGACATGTAATTGATTTATATTTATTTCCTTGATGAAGAAATTTGGATCTTGTACCATTTCTGAATATTGAATTTTCAGGGGAGTTATTTACAAATTTTTCGAAAAAATTTAGTCCAAAAATATAATTTTATAAATTTCAAGGGTCTTTTATAAAAAATATATTTGTAAAAATTCTAAAATTTTCAGAATCTTTTTTGAATAAAAGTGCAAATTTATCTACAAATAAAAAAATTTAGGGAGTTTATTTATAAATCCCAATTTAGTTCAAATCTTATTTTAGTTTTTAATCTAAATTTGGATCCAGATCTATTGTCTAAATTTGGCTCATCATGAATCTAACTCAAATTCAAGATAGAGCTTCAAAGTCTACTTAAACAATCATCTTATGAGTTATATATTTATTTATTTATATATTTTTATTCTTAGGTTCGAGTGGCACAACTTTGTTAAATTGAGTACACTGCGTGCCTAACAAGCTTGTCAGAGTTTGGGCACCAATGGATAACAATTAATACAGACTGTCAACTGGTATAGCCAAATCATCAAAAAAAATTTAACAAAACTCATCACCCAATTGTGCATAATGACAAGGATGGAAATAAATTATCCATGACTTACACTGATTAGGGGACAATCCTAAAAGTAAATAAGTAGAGGATTTGGGAAGATGTGAAAGTAATATTAATATTATATATTTATTTTTGTATATATATATTTCTATACTAACATACTAATCATTTACTTTACAGGAAAAAATGAATGTAGAGGAGAGCTGCAAAAAAAATCTTAATGCAGTTGTTGGACAAGAGATGGCGATATTAAAAGATAGATGTAAAGAGCAATTATTTCACACCATTCAAAAATCAACCAAAGCAAGTTGCCACGTACCCATCATCCGGGATGAAAATGAGCCCTAATGTTGTAAGTCTCATTTCTTATGTTCGCAAATAAATTTCTTATATATGATATTATTTTGCATGTACAGTATTTTTTATAACATGTTGTTACCTTAAATATATGTTGTGTTGATCAGTGTATTTTTTTTTTTCAATTTTAGGTTAAAATAGTTCGTCCAAAGAGACATATTAGGACTGTTTAGGCCAGAAAACAAAAGGACCAGCGTTGGAAATTTAGTTCTCATTAAGTGATGGTTTGCATTTAAATTTCAGCAAAGATAGCACAAGTTCTTCACCCCATGAAGTGAAGAATTAGGAGATGGATCATGACGTAGGTTTGAACAATCTTTAGTTAAATTTATTTCTTTCTACATATCATCTTACAAGTTATATATTTATATATTTATACATTTCATTTTTAGGCCTGAATGGCATTGACTTTTTCAAGTAGAGCATGTTGCAAGCCTAATAGGCTTATCAAAGTTTGGGGCACCGATGGATACCCATTGATACTAATCGTCAACTGGTATGACCAAATCATCAGAGAGAATTTAGCAAAACTTGCCATCTAATTAGGCATAATGGCAAAGGATGGTAATAAATTCCTCTTAACTTACACTGATTGACGAGTATTACCAGAAGCGAACAAGCAAAGGATTTGGGAAGATGTAAAAGTAATATTAATATTATATTTCTATTTTTTGTATTTGTAGATTTCTATACTAACACATTTAATCTTTCATTTTGCAGGTAAATACAAATGTAGAGGAAAACTACAAAAAGACCGTAATGCAGTTGTTGGGTAAGAGATGGTGAGATTAAAAGATGAATGTGAAGAGCAAGTATTTCACACCGTTTAAGATCAACCAGAGTAATTTGCCACTTACCCATCATCCAGGATGAAAACGAGCCTTAATGTTGTCAGTCCCATTTCTTATGTTTGCATATTTATTTCTTATATATGATGTTATTTTGCATATACAGTATTTTTTCTGACATGTTAGTACATTAAATTTATGTTGTATTGATCATTGTACTTTTTTCAATTTTTGATTAAAATAGTTCACCCAAGAAGACATATTGGAATTGTTCGGGCCACCCTCGAGAATATGAAATCAAAGGGACTAGTATTGGAGACTTATTTATTATCTAGTGATGGTTTGCATTCAAATTCCAGCGAAGATAGCATGATTTCTTTACCCCCATGGAGCAAAGAATCAATAGATGGACCCTAACAAAGGTTTGAACAATGTTCAATTAAATTCATTTCTTTCTACGTATCATCTTATGAGTTATACATTTATATATTTATATATTTTAATTTTTAGGTCTAAGTGGCACAACTTTTTCAAGTAGAGAATGTCGCTGGCCTAACATGCTTGTTAGAGTTTTGGGCACCAATGGATCCTAGTCAATTTTGACTATCAACCGATATGGCCAAATCATCGAGGAGAGTTCAACAAAATTCATCACCCAATTGGACATAATGGTGAAGGATGGTAAGAAATTACCCTTGATTTATACTGATTGGTAGACAATGTCCGAATCAAACAAGCAGAGAATTTGGGAAGATGTGGAAGTAATATTAATATTATATTTTTATTTTTTGTATTTGTATATTTATATACTAACATATTTAATCTTTTACTTTACAAATAAATATGAACGTAGAGGAGAATTGCAAAAAAAAAAAAAATAATGCAGTTGTTGGATAAGAGATGGTGAAATTAAGAGACATGTGTGAAAAGCAAGTATTTCACACTGTTCAAGAATCAACCAGAGCAAGTTGCCACTTACTCATCGTCTAGGATTGAATCGGATCAATGGCCTCTTCTAGCGACATATTGGTAGAGCTCAGTTGTTGGGGTATCTCTTATCCCTTTGAATTCTATATATCTAAAATTGTAAACATATTAATATGTTAAACTAATAATGTGCTTGTCATTTTTAGGAAAAAAGTCAAGAAAATAAAAGAACTTGAAAAAAATAGAAGATGGGTCATTCTCTGGGTCGTAAGAGATATGCTAATTTGAAAGCCGATGTATTTTCAAATTTAAACGTGAATTTTATGTCAATTGCTATTTGTTCTTATATAATGTACCTCGAGTTTGTCTAACATAACACTTTTTGTAATTGGAGAAATAATTTAGTTCTGAATCTTCAAGTCTCGAGGTATACGAGCGAGCCTGAGAGCATTTTGATTTGGCTCTTCGGCACCTCACGTAATTCATAAAATCTAATTTATAATTTATACTTTTATCTCATATTTTATGGTTATTGTTCATTTTTATTTCTCTCCAAGGAGATAAAAAGCTAATTAGCTCTACATGTGAAGGTGAAACCCGAGAGTGAGAGGTTGTTAGGGGATGCTGCAGCCATAACTATGGATTTTTGTATGACTTGTCTTGAAAATAATATATGAAGATAAAATTTGGAATAAGAGGAGTTTTATTTCCTCCACATATATTTAAGTTTTACCTAATCAGTTAGAAATTTTAATAATTGTATGGATTCTAAGTTTAAGTATGTTTATATATATGATGTATTAAATTTTTTGTATGTTATTATTTTTGTAAATACATGGTACTTATTTTAAAATTTAGAAAAAATCCTATATTCTCAGCATCTTTACTATAAATACCAAAAAAATTATGGTATTTTCTATTAAAATGCTACGAAATTTCAGATATTTTTGAGAGAAAAATACAAAAAATTTTTTGACGTTTATCTCACGAACATCGGAAATTTGTCCTCACAAATTTTCTGTGTTTGTATAATAAATGTCAAAAATTTCCTACCTTATGTTTTAAAAAACACAAAAAATTTTCTGACATTTTTTTAAAAAATATCATTAATATTTTTCTTGGTCGATATGTATCACCGGCCATAAAAAATTTCTGAAAATGACCTTAGATTCCTCGGACCCCACCACAAGCAGCAGAAGTACTCGCGAAAGAAATCTATGGATGAGACGCTCTTCAATGCGTTGGCGTAGATTCCAAACTGATAAAATGTTCCGTCTGGGCTGCATAAAACTGTTACATTGCTCGATTCCTACCATATGGTTCTAGGATTACTTATGCTCTGACAGTCGATGTAATTGAACTGACGGAATGAGCTTTGAAGGCGCCCCGCCGCTTTCCAACACGCTTCTTGGCGCTCAACCGCTAGAAGATACCAGCAAGTTCCAAGCGCCTGTGTTGATCTAATAACGTACGCGAGCTACTCTATTGCAATTTGGCATGGAAGAAGAGAGATAAAAATACTTACACGACTAGCAAGCATGTAAAGAACAGGGTTGCATGCAGCTCCTGCCCATGCTCTTTCGATCATCACTCCGGTAGTCTTAACGATTTGTGATGTAAGGGGAAAGATCAGGAACAGTCTGGGGAAATACTGGATGATGATGCTTAAGCGGAGAAGGTTCTTTGTTTTCGTGATCATAGAGCCCTTCATACTGGAAATGATTACCCAAATCATGAACTGAAACAGAAAAAGATCAAAACTGCGTAAGCGACCTGAATGAAATAGGAAAACAGAGCTCACACAACAATTATATACTAACGAGATACTGTACCTGCGGAAGCGGCAAAGCAGCAAAGAGATCAAGCCAGAAGAACTTGGAGGACAGATACCTTGAGGCAATCCGGGAAGGGTCTATAACAAGCTCGCCTCTACCGAAAACAAGAGAAGATGGAGCCACAAATGCTGTCCGGAAATTGATGATGTACAACGAATAGAACACATCTGCTAGCGATCTTATTGTGAGTGCCACCTCAAGTGGGACATTTACGTCCATACATACCCAACTTCGAATTTCTGTCAAGTAGAACAACAAGGGGTCGACAAAAAGTGAAACTATGAAAGCTGCAAGGAAACTTGTTCCACGGATGAATTATAGGTCCTGCGGGTCCAAGATCTTCTTCTCGAATTTCGTAGATGAGTAGTCTTCAGAGAAGACACGGGACAGCACTTTCTCTTTTAAGGTATTGTATGGCATCTCAGGGAAGACCTTTGCTCTCGAGAAAAAGAACCTCCTCCGATAATTATCATAGTTCTCATTAACTGGATTATTAGATTGGTTCGACCGGCGTCGAAGTCAGAGTCTTCTCTGAAGACAAGTGCTTCGAGCAGAAGATTGTTGTATTGTGAGTTTTATAACCATAGTAAATGGACATCTAATTCTATGAAAAAAAATTACAACCTTAATGCATGCCAACTGGCTTTGTACCTTGTAAAATCCATAGGGAACAAGATATTTCACTCATTTTGGGGCAAAATAATTAAAGGAAGATTTCATGAAGTAATGTTAAAGATGAAATTGATAAAAAGCAATTTAATTGCTGTGATTGGCATCATAACTAGAAAGAGCAAACAAAGACTTCAACAATAAGACAGAGCATACCTCACTGATCTTGAATTATCAAAAGCCACGATGCTTCAATGGAGCCTCCTATTCTGCTTCTGAGCTCTAAGACTTGCTCAATGTTTGGAAGAAATTCATGGACTAATAGAACATGCATCATTGAAGAGCATTGCTGTATTACTACTTATCATAAAAATTCAAAGGTCTCCGATAACTAGATCAATCAAGGACGTCGTGAGTCAAATAACCCACTTGTCTGAAAAGCCATATGAAAAAGTCCTCACCTTTCAAATCTAAAGCATGGGACATGTGACTAAATCTTTAAATTTTCCTTTTTCTCACAATTGATTGGATTCTATACCTTGTGTTCATGAGCAGCTCCCAAGAACCTTAAAAACATCCATGTCCTGTGAGCTGCTTTAATATTTAGTACAAGTTGAGCCAATAAATTTGAAGGGAAGGAGATATGAGGTTGTTTGATGCTAACTTTTAATATAAAGGGTCCATCTAATTAAGGATTGGTTGCATCACTGGGACAGAGACTTATTTCATATAGCCATTTGTCAGTCAAACGTGGAAATGAGACAATTTTGGCAGTCCTGGTCTCATCTTAGTATTGTAATGAGGGATGTTAATGAGTTCAGTAGGCTGTCAATCCCTGCCATAAAACAATCTCGTTGTCATTTGACCTCCCAAGGATTAATACAAGTATAAAGAAACGAGGAAACAACTGTCACGGATTTGATCTGGTGAAAACTAATGATAACGAATCTACTACCTACCATCCATATGGCTGGTAGCTAAAGTTTAACCAAAACTGAATCGTTTGGTTTTTTGCAAGTTCCACCATTTTTCACTGGCTGTTTCCCTCGTTGATGCTGCAATTCGTTGACAGATAGCCGTTTTCCAGAAGAAATTTCCGTTCATTGAATGTTTCCGCTGCTCACAGACCATTATGGCTCACGATGTCAACAAAAACTAAACCTATGAAACTTGCACTATCTTCATTGTTGAATACTGTTTAGAACTAGCAAAAATAGATTACAAGCAATGGACTCATTCTGACAGGCACCATAAAAGCAAAGGGAGACCAGGTGGAACACTAATTATGGAAGAACCTGCAAGACACTGCTACAACTTTGTTCTAAATTATGTAATAAGTTCGATTTGAGTTTCAATACATCTTATTGGCTTGGAGCACCATATGTATGAAGGATATAAACCATAATCCAATCCCAATCAAAGGAGCAGTTAAAGAAAAGTTAAGACAGAGACACAGAGATATTAAAATCATCAAAGAAGCTAGACTTGCTTCTTAAAGAGTCTGAAGATTCCCCAATGTCTGTGTTTTCCTGAATTAGTTCACAGAAAGAAAAGTAGGCTATTGGAATTGGTCTTCAAGTTGAATTAACTGCGAGCAAGCCACATAGATTGCTTCCAAATGGTCTGAGTTGACAACAAACAAAAAACAAGATAATTTGAATGAATTAACGCGATCTTTATCTTTCCTGTCACAGCATAGAGGCCAAAAAAAATGTCCACTATAGAGTGCTTTCCAGAGTTGTATGCAACTCTGAGACGAGGATATGATCTTATTATTGGTATCAAGAGCACCAAGAGATAACACTTTATGAGGCCCAGTATCAGCTTCAGAACTCATAATCCTGGTTTTACTGATAAGGTTAAAAGAAAACACAAGCCAGTTGAAATACGGAAATTGACACTCCTCTCCACTTATTGAAGGATAAAAGGTAACCTTCATGCACTGAAATTTTGAAGAAAATGGAACAAAAAATTTGACCGTCATTCTTATACAGAAAAACCAAAAAAGAAATATGTGGAGAATGTCCTTGTTCTATTTCAAAATGATGTGATGGGGGAAATCAGTTGGCAGACAAAAAAAATTAAGGTGGAAAGGGTCCAGGTTCAAAAAGTGGAGGGCAGCAATTTGTCCATAACCCACAGCAGCAGAGGCACCATAAGCTGCAGATCGAAGAAACAAATATTAAAAGCATGCCCTATGATGGAATGATTGACAAGTACACAATTAAGCCATTTTCAAAGTGAAACAAGAAGGGTAAAACACTCACATTGATGATAAACAATCTGATGCAGGAGGTGCTGGAGCAGGAGGAAGAAGAGGTGCTTCAGGAGCCGGTGGCGGATCCATCTCCACTAGGACAGACAAAATCATGAACCTGGTTAAGCAGAAATTCCAGCATCCATCACTCGAGTCAAATAACCCATTCTAATCCATGAATAACTACCATTCAATCTGCAAGAGGTCCGTCTAATGGTCAAGCATCCGGAATCGAACATCAGATCGCTAATCAGACTGTTTCAAGTTTTAGTTTTGCAAGATCTCTTGAGGGATAAATTGGTAAATAGAGCAAAAGAATGATGGAGGAACTAGTTTTTCACCACACAGCTGGCATATCCAGTCTCTGCTGATACCAATAGGTCTTCCCATGCACGTTTCACTGTTACCAGATGTCTTATGAAAGCTGCCAAAATTTCAAATCATGGAACGGCCGGTGCAGATTCTTCAATGAAGAGTTCAGACTCACCTGAGCATGTACACCAGGTTCGGCTTGTTGGCACCACGTATCATCAGGTGTGATTTGTAACTTCTGCAGAAGATAATATTGTCAAGGCTCATTTGGGTTCACATATATAAATGAACTTGATTGCAGTCACCTGGATTCAAATTCTTTCGAGATCATAAAGACTAGAGACACATATCACATGATTGTTTCAGAAGGAAAGGAACAAGCTTAGACAAACAGCAACCACAAAAAAGATTATGCTGTCAATAGAAGTATCCTTGAATTCCAACAATATGCAGAAAATTGAAGACAAGACCCCACTTAAAAACTTCAAAGCATTTACAAGGTCCATAACCAAAGAAAAATATCAAGAAAAAGGAGCATTCCCGACTTTTCTTCACTTTACTTTATTCATTACAGCGCTGAAAATATATTACCTTCTTCCATCTCACTCCTCGGCAATGTAACTCACCATAAAATCAAGAAACAGGAAGCCTTAAAGTCATGTTTCATGAAGAAGGGTGAGGTTGTTGGGTTGCAGACATTGACAACCGATCATGTAGAATAAGTCGATGTGACGGTGTGGCGAGAACTTGTGAACGTCCAAGCATTTCAACCATGGTTGGTGTGTGATAAGCATGGATAGAAGTGGTGATTTCCGTGGAGTCCCCACGTGCAGTGGCCCTTTGCCAGGAATGTGAACTCAACCCTGAAAGCATATAAGCATGCCCTGATGACTTGTATCTCTGACGGTTAGCCATCCTCTCTTGCATTTCCTTTAATTCTGTATCTAAGGCCATGCACATTTGATCACCCGCTTGTGCTGGAAAAGACTCCAGCAGAACTCTCCTGCATTTGTCAAGTATGGATACGGCTTCAGAGAGTTCGCCCTGCTCCGCAGCAGTCCTAGCATCAGCCATGGCCTCTGCAGCACTAAGTCGGTTCCTTTGGCTTTCCACTTTAATTGATCTCGTCTGCGATTCAACAGAGTCTGGCCTTAGCAACTTCACCTCTTCACCAGAGAGACACACTGATTCCATTGACATCGCTTCTTGATAGGAGCAACTTACTTTCAATAGTAGCATATGTTCTTGAGCTGGTGGGACATTGACTGAAACCAAAAAATCTCTTTCTTCATCTGCATACATATCGCCAACATTGATCAATCCCGTCCGCTTGTCATCTGCCACATTATTTAAATAGCTACCAGATTTTATCTCACCAATTTCAACACCAGGGTGCACACAGTCCACTTTAACATGCATGTCTTGCACCACCACACTGAGGAGACCACCAATACACTGTGCAAAAGCATCTTGTATCACACCTTGGGCCTCAATAAAGGAGAATGTACCACCAGTAACCTCTGAGATCGAATGCAATGCAGAAGCGTCATGATCTGCCCCAAAACCAAATGCGTGGACAGGTAATTGATGGCCAAAACCATCCCAAACAGAAGATGGCAAAAGCAACTGTGCAAGGTTCAATGATCCACCGCCGTTGTCAGGAAGATTATAAGTGTCTTGCCCATCAGATAGCAATATGATGCTGCATATTAAATTCTTCTCCTTCCGCTCTTGAAGCACCTTGGCAGCTTTGCTAAGGCCATCAAAGATGTTAGTCCCTCCACTAGTTACAAGAGCATTAACAGATTGTACGGCTTGCTGCCGGCCAGATTCAGACATCTTCCGGAGATTGAAAAGTCGGCGTGCAGTGGAAGAGAAAGCAATAACAGACAGACGATCAGAAGGACCAAGGTTTTGGATCACAAAACCCATAGCTCGCTTCAAAAGTGAAAGTTTGGTGCCAGACATGCTACTACTCACATCAAGCACGGCCACAAGGTCGATAGGAGCACGAGCAGCTTGTGGAGTGCCTGAGCTTGCTTCCCCACCTCTACTAGGAACACGATTCACACTAGCACTTGGAGCCTTTATATGGATCAAAGCAGCAAACTGCTCGGCAGAGATTGACTGCGGTATAGATGAGAATTCTGTGTCGGTCTCAACTTTTACTCGACTTATGCATTGATGCCCTGGTTTTTCGACTATACTGGGCTGCAAATTCAACGGCTCGTCATCATCAAAAATACCTGGTTGGGACGACTGTGAAGGATGAGAAAGGTTATCCTGTCTGTTCAAAAAATCAGAATCAGGTCCGCTTTGCGGCCAGTCAGCTGGGTTCACTCTGGCTCCACAATGAGAAAGATTGAAACTTTGAGGGTTGAGGAATGGTAATTCGCTCCATTTTGCCCTGCAAATGGGACACACATTGTTGCCATGCCTCACATTCGTCGCGATGCATTGGAAGTGGAAGGTGTGAGAGCATTCTGCAGTTAAGATGGCCTGGCCATGACCTGATTTGATGACACCAAGGCATATATAGCACATGCTCCCTGTCCAGTTCAAAATTGCAACATAAAACTCACATGTGAAAAATTCTACCATGCACTGTTAGCATATGTTTTAAGCTAATATATTATTTAAACTATGACTAGACGTTGACCATAAACTGCAAAAGAACCGATAACTACTTAATATTTTGGCAACACAGACCAGCCAGGCTAAGCACAAGAATCAATAATAAGCATATCAAACAATATAGACAACCAAAACTGCAGGTTTGTGTCCATTCCGATGAATATCATCCATTAGTACTTCAATGGGTATCACTGGGAGAGTTCCAATCCAATGTCAATATCAATTTCATTATTTATTTACCAAGTGCTTGCAAGCTAAGGTTTTGGAAGTTAACCCACAAAACAGCCAGCAAGGAAAGACAAAACCAGTTTTTAAAAGTTTGACCTCTAAACCATCAAATGATGGGAAAATCAAGGTTTACATTACTACTCCCCCAATTCCAAAATCTGGATATGTTCACAAAATTGGTCAAATGATCGCCAATAAAAAATCCTCAAAACAGACGTGAAAAAATACTTGATATTGACTTGACCATCTTTCTCCTGAGACCTAGGAGAATTATAAAAAGACAACCTAAGTCTTACTTTTTCCAAATAAAACAAAGAGAATGGTCTTCGAACAGGCCAACATAGTTCCATCCCGCAATAAATAAAATAAGATAGGAGTTTAGGATGGGGACAAAGAAATACAAAGGCCCTCATTCAAGAGCCATGATCTGAAAGAACATCCAAAAAAGAGAAACGAGAAGCCAGCATAGTTTTCGAGGAAAAATGGAAAACAAGCACTAAGATTTCTATAAAAATGGCTGATTTTACTTTTTAAAAAAAGAAAAAAATAGAGAACTCGCAGCAACAAAGAAAACCAAGTTTGGCACAATTCTAGAAGGAATATATTTTTTTTTATTAGAATTATGACGATTAAAGGAATATCACGGAAAAATTACAGTTTTCATGAGGGAACATGAGGATTTTTATATTGTGAAGCACGCTTCACAAATAACATTTATCAGGCATAGACGGAAAACCCAAGTTCTTAGCACGGTAAAAAGAACAAAAGTATATATTTTTAATAGCGTGGAATATGTTCCAAAAATGAAAAGGAGAATAAAACAGGAGACAAGGCGATCACGGATTTTACACATTAAGATCTTTTATTCTGAGAAAACATTATCCGTAAAAGATGAAAATACCTAGATTTTCACTAATCTAGAAAGAAATCACAGAAAATTCCTTCTCGAGAAAGAAAAGTTTCCAACTTTCAAAAGATATCAATAAGAACATTAGCGTGAATAAAAATAAAAGTATATAGCGTGGAATATATTTTTAATAGCGTGGAATATGTTCCAAAAATGAAAAGGAGAATAAAACAGGAGACAAGGCGATCACGGATTTTACACATTAAGATCTTTTATTCTGAGAAAACATTATCCGTAAAAGATGAAAATACCTAGATTTTCACTAATCTAGAAAGAAATCACAGAAAATTCCTTCTCGAGAAAGAAAAGTTTCCAACTTTCAAACGATATCAATAAGAACATTAGCGTGAATAAAAATAAGACATTATTCGAACCTTTTTAACTCTCACACCAAATTTATGCCCTAAAGATTTATAATCCTAGAAATGTTTCACAAAAACTATACTGAAGTCTAATTTTAAAAAAGAAACGGACATTTTAATTCGGAAAACCCAAGACCAACAACTGGGGGAAAAAAAAGGAGAACCTTTAGGCGAAAAGATAAAACCTTAGTAGATGTGCTGCTTCCAGATTTGGACATTTTGATCCCGGACGAATCCGAGACCGTCACGACCAGCGTCGAAGCTATCATCGACACATCAGATTCCAATAACTCCGCCGCAGTGGAGGATGGCGACGCCGCCTGGTTCTCCTGGTCAGTCTTCGAGGCGGAGGCGCCGCACATGATAAGCCGTAGAGCCAATTTCGGCTTCGTCCACTGGCCTCCCATCTAGATCCCGGATCTAGATCTAGGGTTCCGCAGCGGAAACTGAACTTTACTTTCAGCGAAGAACACGAAAGAGGCGGAAGGGGTGCGTTGGTTATTTGCACCGTGCCGCCATGAACGCTAGTTTTGATTTCTGTGGAGAGAGCGTGTGATTATATCGGATGCTTTTCTTCAGAAATAGCCCAAGTCTTTGATTCATTTACGTAAATGCCACCAATGTTTCTCACCTAGCAATCCAAACGCCTAAACGGGCGTACCACTTGTCAGACAGAATCAGACAGTTTCATTTTTAAAACTATAAATTTATATTTAATCCTATTGAATTAAAATATTAATTATAAAATATACTTTGTTTTATGTATTTAATCGGGTGTTTAAAATTGACGATAGATGGAGTTGAAAATTAACCGAACCAAAAATGAATAGGATCTAATTTACGGATTGAAATGTTAACTGAGATAATTGAAGCATTGGTCTTGAGGTCATCATTTGAGGTGATATTCCGAGGCTAAGTTGGCTTGATGACATTGTAACTCGTATGATTGACACTCAATTCGAGGTTTTTAAGAAAGTATGATAGATCACGTTTATATATGGATATATTCGAGTATTCATGGAAATTAGAAAAATAAGGATTTAGGAAGAAAATCATTAACATGAAATCCGAAAGTGACAACTAAATAAAAAAAATTTGGCATAATTAAAACTAGAAATTACAGAGTCTCGAATCCACATAATAATCTTGTTTACATATAAATTATTGGGAACCCACAAAGATAAAAGGAAGCTCTCTTTCTCTCTTTTAGAGCAAAAAATCGGTGGAATCTTTTCTGATTTGAGCATCAAAGTAATCGTCATCAGAGAAGCTCCCAGCGATCCTTCTCACGATTGTTTCTCTTTCTTACAGATTATAGAAAGGAAGCCTAGCAGATCAGGTCTTGAAGAACCTCTCAGTCTAGAACTGATGTTAAACTAAGCTTCATTAACAATTGGTGCTTCTATTGAGATATGTTCTATCTCCCCTCTCTGTTAATCTCAAAGACCTTCAATGGCCTTTTGACAATGTCTCTTAAAGCGCCAAGGCTCTTATCATCCAAGAATTCGCCAAGGAGGCAACCAGCCTCGGTGCTAATAGAGTTGCATAACTCAATCAACGGGTTAGACGGATCGGTGCAACAAGCCAACTCTACGACTCAGACACAGCCATAGCCTTTAGGAGTGCTTCTACAAATAGTCCCAGAGGCACGAGCGGGTCCCTCCAATCTAGTAGGACAACATAAATTCCAAACTCTAACCATTGTCGTTCAGCAAATGACATAGTTGCTCAAGGCCTAGATGCAAGCTATGCAGAACCTACAAGCTCAATAACTACAAAACCAGATCCAAACAATGCAGAGCCTCGAGGCTTATAATGTCCAACAATATATTCCAATTCAGGCTCTAGTTCCAATCCAAGGCATTATGATGAACCATGAATCGCAACAGCACCTAGACTCCCATGCAATACACCATCAACGAAATCACTATGACCCTTCGATAGTAATTTTACTTCGATATCAAGCTTCAAGGGATTATGATGAATATGACCCAACCTATGATCTAGCAGACAAAGTCATGTACCACACGCATGCTAGCCGGCACTAGATAGGGTGGTGTTAGGGTTCCCAAGAGAAGCCATGCTACATCTGATTCGGGGAAGGTCATGGGCGTTGAATCACCCTCATCAACTAAGGTACGATACTCCTTTAGTTCCTAAAATAGCATGCTCCCCAATGTAGTCAAAGTTCTATCAGCCTCCTTACGAAGTGTATGATGGTTCAAAAGAGCTGGTTGACCATGTCAATACCATTAGGAACGCTATAATTTTGCAAGAAATATGAGACTCTACCATATGCAAAGTATTTCCAATAACATTACAAGGCCTAGACAGAATGTGGTACTCTGAACTCCCAAGATACACAATAACTTAATTTGATGACATAGCAAATAGGTTTATAAAATAATTCATCGTGTTGGTTCCTTAACGAAACCATTTACACTCCTCACATTGAAGCAGAAATAGAGAGAGACCTTAAGGGAATGAACATCTAGCTCAATTCAACAAAACTCGACTGAAAGTTATTGAGCTAGATAAATCTATTATTCTCACCACTACGATCAATGGGATTAAGAAGGCTCGAGTCACCTATGAGATAGCTCACTGATCTCACGTAGCTTGGCAAAATTCATCCAATTAGCCTATGAGCACATAGATGCTAAAAAAGTGATCTTGGCAAACAAGGAATCTAAAGGCAATGGCAAGAAGAGAGAGTCTTGGAAAAATAATCCCTTGAGTTGAAGCAACGAAAAACCGAACGGAGGGAGCAGAGGTCTGAATTTCAAGCTTATACCTCATTGAACAATTCAAGATCCAAAGTCCTAACACAAATTGAATATCGAGACTTCTTGTGAAGGCCTCAACCTATCTACACTACCAAGCAAAATCCTGATAAATTAAAATATTATCACTTTCACTATGATTATAGTCATGACACAAAAGAATCCAAATACCTTAAGGATGAAATCAAGAGGCTTATCAAAGAAGGCCACCTCAAGCAATTCGTCCATCGGGGTGATTGCGCTGAAAATACTTGTGTGTGAGAGAATCATTAACAAACTTCTGTCTGAAGAGGCCCTACTCCCAAGCTACAAAACCCTCTAATCAAGGGCAACCTCAATATGATTCTCTCCAACCCACTAACTTAAAGCAACGCTTCAGCATCAACTAGCAAACTGCCAAATCCCCATTAGGGGGCAAGAGGACATGAAAGAGGAGGTGAAGGAGAGATCATTATGAACCTAACTACAGAGACATAGTCTTCTTTGTTAAGGACTTAAAAGAAATTTTCACATCCTCACAATGATGCATTGGTGATCTTGGCGGTCCTAGATAGCTACACCACTCATCGTATGATGATAGATATAGAAAATTCAACAAATATCTTGTTCATCCAAGCCTATGATCAAATGAAAACTGAGCAAAAGCTAGAGTTGTACGTCGAGATGCTTACTAAATTCACAGGAGGCTCGATCACCCCACTTGGTTTGATCAATCTACTCACCATCGGAGAAGATCCTAGGAATGCCACAATAGAATCAAAGTCTGTGGTAGTCTAGACACATTCCGCTTACAATATGATATTGGAATAACCAGCGCTTGATCAACTCCAAACAATAATTTTAACCTTTCATCGAGTTATGAGGTTTTCCACTAAACATAGCACAAGTGACACGTGGGGGGACTAAAGCCTAGTTAAGAAGTGTGAGGCACCCTATTGACAAAACAGTCCTAGCTAGAAAAAGTAAGTGACTAACAGTAGTAGAGATCAATGAATCCACCACCGAGCCATAAACGGGGCGTGCCAAGCCTATAGAATGGTTCATTAACCTAATCATCAATGAAGCCTCGGGGAGGACACTAAAGTTTGAGGTGAAATTTATTGAGCCCTTATATACCAAATTACAAGAACTCTTGAGAAGGAACCAAGATGCTTTTGCATGAACCCCAAGGACCTCCCAAGTATTGACCCTTCGGTAGCTCAATACAAGCTCGTGATCACAAAATATCATAAACTAGTCAAGCAAAAGAAAAGGTACTTCACCCCTAAATGCTAGAAAGTTATCACCATAGAGGTAAATAAACTTCTTAACACATGATTTATATGAAAAGTCCACTATCCTCAGTGATTGGCAAATGCAGTAATAATAAAGAAAAGTCTAATGATAAATGGAGAATGTGTGTTAATTTCACCAACTTGAATAAAACATGTCTAAATGATAGTTATCCACTACCCAAGATCAACCAACTTGTTTATTCTACTTTGGGTCACCAACTCCTGAGCTTTTTGGATGCATTCTCAAGCTACCATCAGATTCAAATACACCCCAAGAACGAGGCAAAAACTGCTTTTTTCACTCACAAAGTACTTTTTTTTACATTATAATGCCTTTTAAACTAAAGAATGCAAAAACAATGTACCAAAGAATAGTGAACAAAGATTTCAAGTCTCGGTTCAGTATGCACATGGAAACATATGTCAATGATATGCAGGTAAAACGCCTCTATGGCAACAAGCATTTGAGCAATCTGAAAAAGATTTTTGATACACTTCAAAAATTTAGAATGAAGCCCAACCCAAAGAAGTGTGCTTTCGAGGTAAGCTCGGAAAAGTTTCTCGGTTACCTCATCTTGAAGCAAGAAATAGAGGCCAACCTTAAAAAGATTGAAGCAATTATGGGGATGAATCCTCTGAGCTCTATTAAAGAAATGCAAAAGTTTATAGGTCGCCTAGCAGTACTCTATCCAGATCTAGAGAGAAGTACCTCTCCTTTTTTAAGGAACTCAAGCAAAACTTCAAATTCAAATGGATGGGAGAATGTGACCGAGCCTTTGAAGACCTCAAAAAGTACTTAGCTGAACCGCCTTTATTGGTGAGACCCAAACCAAATAAGGTACTCTTCCTCCATATAGTTGCATCAGACTAAGTGATCAATTTTATGTTAATAAGTAACCAGGACAAAAAATAATACTCCATATACTATATGAGTCATACACTCATGGGTGCAGTGGTTCGGTACCCTCCATTGAAAAAGCTAGCATACACCATGGTGCTAGCAAATGGACAACTCAGCCCTTACTTTCAAGCACACCGGATCATGATACTCACTAACCTCCCACTTTAGTAAACATTATAAAAGCCGAAAACCTCAGGAAGATTACTCAAATGGTCTATCAAATTAAGTTAATTTGATATAATATTCGAAGCTCGGAAGACTATCAAAGCTTAGACTTTAGTAGACTTCTTGTTAGAGATTACCTTATATCTAGCAAGACCAAAATCCTAGTCATGGGAGTTTTGGGTAGATAGCTCATCTTGTGAGTCAGGTTGCTAGGTCTGTACCATCCTTCAGAGTTTGAATGAGAGAGTGGCTGGGTATTCAGCTCAACTCGAATTCAAGGCTTCAAATAATATTGCAGAGTATGAAGCATTCCTCCTCAGATTTCATGTAGCATTAGTGGGAGGAGCTAAAAAATTAAAGATATTTAGTGACTCTCCACTTGAGTGTTTGCATGTCACTAGAGAGTATGAGGCAAAAGACCCGACTATGGCCTAATACCTAGCCAAGGCATAGAAGCTTATGGCAAAAATATACCGAGTAGAAATTTATGAGGTACCCCGAAATAGCAAAGTGGAGGCAGATGTTTTTGCCCTCTAGCTTAAGCTTCATCAAAGTTGATACCAAGGTAATTTTTTATAGAAAATCTTCAATAGTCCAGCTACTCGGAGACCACTAAGATGAATGTGATGGATGCAGACCCCAACTGGATGGATCACATTATCTCTTGCCTCAAAAATAGGCAACTTTCCCGGGACCCGAGAGAGGCTCGGAAGATCAAGAAACTAGCCCTAAACTTCACTTGGTAGAAGGAGTCTTACATAAAAGATCCCTCACGCATCCCCTTTTCCATTGAAAGCCAATTATGCCCCTAAGAAGTCCATGATGGAATATGCAAGAGCCATGATGGAGGACGAACTCTAACACACAAGCTCCTTAGACAATGGTAAGGAATCCAAATTCATTTTCAAATGCAAACAATGCCAGAAGCACACCACGTTGTATCATAGTTTAGCAGTCTAGCTGTAGCAAAACTAATCTATATGGCCTTTCGACCAATGGAGGATGGACATCTTAGGTCCATTCCTGATAGCATCAAGACAAAGAAAGTTCTCAATGATCACTATTAACTACTTTACCAAATGAGTGGAAGCCAAAGCCCTAGCCACAGTCATCGAGAGAAAGATTCAGTAGTTCCTATGGTAGAGCGTGATATACAAGTTTGGATTGCCATGTGTGTTGGTTACAAATAACAAAAAGTAATTGAACAACTTAAGGTTCAAAAAATACTGTAGCAATCTCTACATAGAACAGAGGTTCACTTCAATAGAACACCCCCAATCCAATCGTCCGACTGAGGTAACTAATCAAACTCTACTTTTAGGCATAAATAAATGTCTCGAAAGAGCCAAAGGGGGATGGGTCAAAAAACCATTGTATGTTTTCTGGTCTTACTAAATCACATCACATATGATGACCAAGAAGTCACCTTTTATGCTCACTTAAGGGATTGAAACTATTGTTCTAGTGGAAATTGGTCTTACTTCACCTCGAGTTAAGGCTTATAACCAAAAAATGAATGAGGCACATGTCTGAGTCAAGAAGGACCTCATCCTGGAGGTTTAGGAGAAGGTTGTACTAGGGTTACCGAATACCAGCGGCAAGTGGCCTAATACTATAATGCGCGGGTACGCGACTAAGGACTACAACCAAATGACTAAATACTTTGATGGGTTGAACTCATTAATCACTTTTTAAGAAAACTATCTCTGAATTGGATAGACGCATTCAAAATTTCTAGGATCGTAGGGCCAAGGACGTTCAAGATTAAACACCAGACATTAAGGAATTCTATAGGACATGGCATGCAATCAACCTCAAAATGTTTTATCTTTAGAATAAATTATGCCTTCATTATCTCTTTAAATACTGGCGAGTCCTGTCCCAATAGACCACTGTAAGATCTCGGATCCACCTGAGGCATAAGACCTCGACAATATGTCAGCCATAAAACTTTGGTTCTACATTAGGCATAAGACCTCAACAATAAACCAGTTATAAAACCTTGGTTTTACACTAGGCATAAGATCTCAACAATATACCAAGTATAAGACCTCGATTCTATATTAAGTATAAGACCTCAATAATAAGTCAGATATAAGATCTCGGCAATAAGCTAGGTATAAGACTTCGGTTCTACTACACTAAGTATAAGACCTCAGCAATAAGTCAGACATAAAATCTTGATAATAAGCCAAACATAAGACCTTGGCAATAAGCCGAGCATAAGATTTCAGCGATAAGCCAACTATCGGAAGCTCGGAGCTTTACTAGGACCTAAGATTCTTGTGTGAAATCTTTATCTTAAGTCACACCATGGTCCTTAAAGTTTCTCTCTCAATAGACTCTTCTTAAAGCCATTCCCTTCTTGGAAGAACGACAAGCACTGGCTATGTCAAGCACCTCTACTTAAAGACCTCCAAAGCCAACTGCTATAGAGGCAAGCTATGACTTTGCACTTGACAACAATCTTCATCAAGGATAATGGATAAAACTACGTGCTAACTTGCAAGAAGGCCAACTAACTTCTGAGCGAGCTCGGGCCAAGATGTGTGGAAGAAGTATATGAACCACATACGCAAAGGAAAAAGTGCAAGTAAAAGAAAAGTTTCTTTCATTTATATAATATCCATGGAAAAACTTAGTTATAAAAAAATTGTTACAAAAATGATGAAGGAGAACAAAGTGAAATCATTTGGAAGATTCTAGAGGCTTGACAACATCCTCAAGGGGAACAGGTGTTGGGGGCTTGGCTTTGCTAGGCTCCTTGACTCCTATCTCCCTTCAAATGATTTCCTCATATTTTCGCTTGAGACAGTGAATCCTCAAGATCATAGTGAGTTTGCTTTATCGTGTCCTTGCAGTAGAGGTAACTCTCGGAAAAGGAGTTGGTGGATAGGAGGCCCTATTCCCAGAGATGCTTGTCACTAGCCTCAAAGTCGAGCACGGCTTTACCAACTTCAAAGTCTTCATATATTTCAGGCTAGAGTGAATTGAGTTGAGAACAGAGGATGTTCACATCCTCCTTAGCCTTAAGAACCTTATTCTTCTCAAAAGCCATTTGTTTCTAAGGTTCGTAAAAGTGACAACTTACATAATAAAAAAATTACAATATCTGCAACTAAGATAAAGGTTTAATGAAAAAAAAAGGAGCAATAAGGATAGAAGAAGTTTAGATGACTTACATCGATATAAGTCCGAGTTCCTTCATGAAGACCTGGTCTATGGGGAGCAGCTCAATGTGGGGGTTCCCACTATCCCCAAAATTCCCTAGGAAATACTCCTCAACATCATTCTCCTCACTTGAGGAGCTTCGACAGCTAAAGGTGGACCTCACCCGCGCTTCAACACAGGGAGAAGGTGCAGATGTGGAAGTCACAACCACCTTCTTCCCATGGTTAGTGGACTTCACAATAGAAGAGCTCAATGCTCAAGTGGTCTCTCCCATAGATTTGACTCGAGAGAGGAATTCAGAAGGGTAAGGTATCATCTACCCCTTCCTTGTTTGCTCTCCACCCGCAGACTAGCTTCCTCCCTCCTCTCACCTCCTCTTCCCATGGCCTAAGGCGGACTCTTGAGAGGGAGCATTGCCTTCTACTTCAAAAGACCTCTTTCGAGATAATGGGACCAATGACACCTAATGAGCACTTGCTTGCTACCTTGAAAACTCATTCATGAATGAGATATGGGTTAACCCTACACAAAATTGAACCAATGGTCAAATTGAGGAGAAAGCAATTGGAAAATCAAAAACCCGAAGGTCAAAATTTGTACCGCTCTCTAAGCCATGAATAAATCACACTCCAGCAGATGGGCCTCGCCAAACCATATGGGAGCGGATCTAATATCCTCAACCTCATCTACCCAAAAGATTAAGAGTTGATGAATTTTGGGGTGAATCTCTCAGCTTGGTGAGAGGAAAGATTACCCCACCTACAAAAGAGACCTTGGTCTACCTTTATAAAAATTCTAAAGGAATGGTGTTCCACGAATGGATGGATTTAGAGTTTGGGACAAATAACCTACATTACTTCTTGCGAGCAAAATACTACCTACTCTCAATGTTCAAACCCCAATAATCCTTGAAGGCATTCCTAAACATTTCTACAATCAAGGCAAAACCTTTGGATCAAGATCGAGTTTAGAAGGTGATGATAATTATATTGAAAAATCCACCTAAAAGGAAGAAAAAAAGAGAGGGGGGGGGGGTGTGAATTAGGTTTTAGGAAAATAATAGCATCTTTTTGTATTTGAATAAGAATATCATCAATGCAATAGCAAAAATGATTTTGAACCAATCACAATCAATTGCAAAATAAAACTAGATAAGAGTGTACCATGATGTAAAATGGTTCAAAGGCCAACCACTCCAACTTCACTATCTTTGTCTTACTCTTAAGGACTTCAACACTTTACTAATATGTCACTTCATTAATGAAGCCAACCACATACACTCACCCTTGCTTTAACTAAAAAGACCAATTGCAAACCAAAGCTTTATTCTCCCAATAACTCTAAATAATATTATAGTCTTACAATCGATATTGAAAGAGAGAAAGAAAAAATAACTCTATGCCTCACTACAAGATCACTTAATGTGAGAACAATGACATTGAAGATTTGAAAGTTGGAGGCTAGAGGGCTATTGAGGACTTATTCTCTTAGAGAAAGATTGCTCAAGATATTACAAAAGTTATTAAAGAATAAGTTTCAAGCCTAAATACCAGTTGGTGAGAACACTAGTCATTGAGCTGTGCTCTACCACATTCAAGCGTCCAAACTGTACTTGTTCAGACATCCAAAACCTCCCAATAATCAAATTTTAGTAGCCATAGAAGCTAATGTCATAAGTTCAAGCACCCGATCATAAGGTTTGAGCGTCTAAACTGTACAATTTCAAACATTTGATCAAATATTTGGGCGACTGAATCCTAAGCATAAATTTTCTCAGAAGTTATGGCTTCCAAACTTCAGGCATCCAAAACAAGTTTAGACGCCTGAAGTTGTCAGTAACTCAAAGAGCTATTTTTGCTATGTTCGGGCGTTCGAAGTTAATAGAAAAACTTCTATTTTTACTATAACTTTAGTCTTTATGCTTGACACTATCTCAAACTGACTTGAGATTAAAAAATGAGCCGATGAAGACATTTCAAGGTATGCTAAGTATTAGCCAATGCTCTAAGCCATAAATTCAAATAATAAATCTTTGACTCAAAAACAATAAAAAAAACCTAAACCTGTTGAGTCTTCTCTTGAGCATTTTTCCTATCTAATCTTCATTTGTTCCAAGTCTATCTGTTGATCTACCATCATGCCTTATCTACATTGACATCTTCGTATTCATCCATACTTAAGGCTTCCGAACAAGTTTGATCTTCATTATGGATTCAACTTAATTGTTATCTACACATAGCTCAAGAAATAGATCAAATATATAATTTATTCATCATCAAAATTATAGAGAGTAATAATCTCCCCCTTTTTGATGATAACAAACTCTTATAACTTAAAAGAAACATGTAAGATAATACTAATATATGCAACTCCAACCTTAGCATTTGTGACACAAGTGTGACTAACATTAGGTGCATCCTTGTGAATTCAGCCTACAGTAGGTGCTTGATCCTATGTTTAAAAGTAGTGATCATTCTCCTGTAGGCTGAATCCCATATGGCGAAGGGAAGCACAATCAAAGGTCTGAGGAGGATATAGTAGTGGAGAGGGCTGGCGGCAGAGGAGGCTATCCCAAAGTGGCAAAAGATGTGAAGGATAAGATAGGCATAGTCAAGGACAGAAGTGTTATGAAGGATATATTAACTCATGTGGCGTAGGATGAGGTAAGAAAGATTGATCATACACTTGGTCAAAAGGCAGTAGCTCAAGAAATAAGACGTCATCGCGATGCCCACCCTTGGGAGGAGAGTGTAGACAAGAGACTGGTGGAGGACATAGGATCAGAGTGGAAGGAGGTTAGAAGGAAGAGCTTTTGTCATACGCAACGATTATGCATGGTTCTCCTCAAACATCCGCTCAACAACCTCTGAGAAGGTGATGAGGAGATCTTTACTGGATCACTGCTGAGCGCAGGTAGCATCTTTTCCCTCAGTAGATAAGCCTAATATGGCAATTAAAAGGTCAATATCAAGAATAATTTCAGTATCCCTATAGTATATAGTGAGGAACACACAGTTTAGATTAAAAGAAGCATTTGAATAGAATATCCACATATTCTCGTCAATGTAAGGCTCACAGGTGGAGACAAACCAACCTTGGGCATTGAAGGGAGTAGAGAGGTTTAGGAAGGCTAGATCTGGGAAGTCAAATGAGATGGGTGGAATAACCCTAACACTAGCAAATCGAGCTTTAAACCTATTAAAACAACTTAAAGAGTGAAATTAAGAAGAAAATTGAGGTGGCTCACCGACGGATTGGGCTTCGGATAGCTTCTTCTTGGCGACAAGGGTCTTTGTTAATGATTTCATGATTTTTGACTTGACCTACTGATTATAGAAGTAATAAAAAAATTCATATATATTAGTTTTCCTTGAATATCAAGATGATAGATGTATTCTAAACATTAGGGAAGAGAATTTTAATTGCCCCCAATATTTGAGGGAAAAAAGAACCCCCCTAATCCCCCTTTTTTTTATTTTTGAAGCCTCGATTATATGCTTCCTTTATAAGTATTTAAACAAGAGAGTATTAATTTTCTTGTTTGTAACTTCTTAACGATAGGAACTAAAAATTTACTTGGTATTAACCCAAGGATTGGCTATCTACTTCAAATGCTTTAGTAATATGTTTTCCTTAAGCATGAGAGGTCTTGATTTTACCTTCATTATCTTCTTCTATATGAGCATGCATTTAATGTTTAACTAAGCATTCACAATATATTCTCAGCCTAACATCATCGTGCATTTTTAGAAGAGTTGTTGCATATGCTCGTATGCTTTAAACATGAGCATTTCCCATTTTCATCCTTGCACATACTAGAAAGTAGTATGGTGCTTATTTTTGAGAAAAATATCCTATTTTGATCAAAAAGAGTTCCACTTTTTCTTTATAGGTGGATTAGAATTCTCGCATCCACAATATAAAGACTATCACTTGACAATAGTTGGGAAAACAGATCCCAAACTATGTTGGAATGGTCATAGAATCAAAGGACCTGGAAAGAGATATGCCCCCAGTTTTAATCACTTTTAGGTAGTGGTTGATGGCTTGACTAGTCGATCCAACCAATTTGACTTTAATTACTTGGAAGGCTATCTTAAGTGTCATCTTCAAGTTTCTTCACCTTGTATTTCATACTATGTCTTGATAGGGCAAAAAATAAAATAAGTTGTTATTTTTATGAGACTTGTCTCCTATAATGCCATATTGACATAATAGAGTAGGACATGCGGTAGCGGCCAACTGACTCAGTGAGCAAATATTTTAATCGATGCTCGTCAAATTGTAGTACTTCAGGCCGATAATTCATCTTCTAAATGCCAAATTGGCACATGAGCTTTAAGAGAAGTAACCTTATAAAGTGATATTTTCTCTTTTTTAAAAAAAATTATGATTATGATGTTGGAAGAAACAAATGATGTAGATTATATGTATTTATACTTATTTTATTTTTGAAAATATTTTTTAGAGATTTATTATTTTGAAAATATTCTAATAAATAGGTGATGTGTTCTTTTATTTTAGACTAAGGCCTCCTACTTGGTTAGGTCTATCGAAGTTTAAAGATGATTTTGGTTTCAAAAGGTGGTGGGTCACCAATCGACCTCCCCTTATACTTTTTTCCTAATGCAATATTTTCTTCAGGATCCTATTTTTCTGGCGATTTTATTATTTTCACCATGTTTCTATTGGTTAGTTTCCTCTTTTGGTTAAACTCAGACACAATTTAAGTTTAACTGAGACTCACATTTGAGACATAATTTAGTGACATACAAGTCTTAATTTTAATCATGTTCTAATCAAATTTGATAATGGTAAAAATCACCTCAAATAGGAACAAATTTTCAAACTTGATTCTCTCAAATTAATTTAGTTTTTCTTGCATGGTAAAAATCCAACTTTCATCCTTTTGAGCTTCATCAAGATTTTCGGGTTCAACTTTAAAAAAAAAATAATGGTATAAAGATTACATTTAGTAGCATATCTAGTTTTTACCCTTAATCAATATTACCGATGATTTGATCTTACGGATGACTCTTTTAAAATTTTCATATCTTGCATAGCTCATTATCTTCACTTTGCTCTTTATATTGACGATCTTGATCTTGATCTTTCTCATTCCTTAAACTTTGTCTTGACTCACCCTCTTCCTTCTCCTTGAGATACACCTCGTCTAACTTTTTGGAGATATCTGTATTATTATCAATAATTTTTTTTCTCCAAACAAGTTAACTTCAACAAATACTATATTAATAAACTTTTTAATAATCATAGAGGATTTGTTAAAGATTCTATAAGCTTTAGAAATAGTTGAATAGCCAAGATAGATACCTTCAAATATTTTTGAATCAAATTTGGATAAGTGATCTTTTGTATTCAAAATAAAGCATTTGCAACTAAAAATATGAAAATATACAATACTTGACTTATTGTCATTTCATGATTTGAATGGAGTCTTGTCAATAATTGAACAAATAGAAACTCAATTCAAGATATAGCATGTTGTGTTAATGGTCTCCATCCAAAATATTTGGATAGAGAATACTCGTTAAGCATGACTTTTGTCATTTCTTTGAAAAAATCTATTCTTCCATTCCACTACTCCATTTTCTTATCAAGTGTAAAGAGCCGAGGAGTTATGCTCAATGTCATTTTTAATGCAATAGTCTTCAAACAAATGATTTTCAAATTCACCTACATGGTCACTACGAATTTTTAAAATCATGTAATTTTTCATTTTGAATTCGTTTGCAAAGATCAATAAAGACATTAAAATAGTCATGTTTATGCGTAAGGAATAAAATTTATATAAATTTAGAATAATCATCTATAATTACAAAAATATAATTCTTACCTTTTAGACTTGTAGTTATAATTAATTCAAACAAATCTAGGTGAAGGAGTTATAATGAACTTACTGTTGTGACAAATATTTTGAGATTTTGACTTTTTTTTCATTTGGCATGCATCACATATTTAATTCTTAATGAATTTATCTTTGGGTAGTACACCTCATCAACTCCTTCCAGTAGACTTTAACAATAACATCCATGCTTGCATGCCCAAGTCTTCTATGTCAAAATCATACATTGTTATCTTGAGCTACAAAATATTTCTTATTTTTCAAGTCATCTTGATTAATTGTGTATATATTTTTCATGTCGATGACCAATAAGAGTTACAACATTATCATCATCATGTCTAACTATATAAACTTTTGTTTTCAAAAAAACATGAAAGCCTTTGTCATATTGTTGGCTAATAAAAAATAAATTATACTTGGAACATTCTATCAAAAGAACAATTTTAATTAGAGAAGATCCAATAAAAATATTTTCAATACCCATGATTTTACCTCACAATTATCCCCAAACGTGACGTGTCTTCTATCCTTTTCTTTTAATTCTATAAACATGGATAGATTTTCTGTCATGTGTCTTGAGCAACTACCAGCTAGAAATATTCCTCCGTTTGCTTCTTGGAGGTGGAATAGGCATAAAACTAAAAAACAATCATTAATATAAGATGGAAACTCATTCTAAGAATAGGTCTATATGGTTAAGAGTAAAAATAACTATAACAATAAATTCGGAAACGCAATTTCTAATTAAATTAGTGCATCTAACTTTGGATTTAGTTAGCAAGGTAATATCGCTAAACAAAAAAACATACCAATATACAAAATGAACACTCATTCTAAGAATAAGTCTATATGGTTCAAGAGTAAAATAACTATAACAATAAATAGAAAATGCAATGTCTAATAAATTAGTGAATTCTACCTTTGGATTAGTTAGAAAGGTAACCATATAAAATTAACAAGAGTAAACTATGTGGGTCATTTCTAACTAACTAATACTATTCAAGTGAAGGATATTTTATAAACCCAAATATATTTGAACTCTTTAGTTTTAGAAAACATCCTCTTAGGTACCTAAATTTGCTTAAGAGAAAATTTTCTTTTAATTGGACAACTTATGGAGACATGTCATTTTTGACAATAATATTTAAATGTTAATTTTTGAAGTTATAGAACTTGAGGCCTTTACAAATATGAATTTGATACCTTTAGATTTAGAAAAAGATATGAACCCAAGTCCAAATCTACTTAAGATATTTCCTTTGATTTTTCAAAATCATATTTAAAATAAAATTTTCATAGAAGAAGTTTTCAAGAGTTTTTTTCAAATTGACATTTTTTTTTGAAGCTTTTTAAGCATTTCGCAATCACAAGATGTTATAGACGTTTTTAAAATATAATTCTCTTTTTAAAGAAGCTCAATTTTCATTTTGCAATCACATGAATTAATAGACAATTTCAATGATTCAAAATTATTTTCAAGCAAATTGAACTTATTTTTCAAAGAGGTATGGTTATAAAGTAATTTTGTATATCTAGTATATAAAATTTTAAAGGTATCTTGCAATTCATCAAAACTTAAATCACATATCTCATCCTCAATAGGCATGAAACATAAGTTGGCAATTTCTTCATCGGATATGGTATCTTCATTTTTCTCTAAAATTGTCCCAAGTTATCACCACTGTTCTTTTTTTTTTTCTTTCTTTAAATTTATTTGATTGAGAGTTGATAGAGCAATTCGCTTTTATATAGCTAGACATTTTACACTTGAAGCATGCGGACACACGTTCCTTTTCATCATCATTGTAACTCTTTTCATTTCCTGAAGATCTTCTTCACATATGCCTTCTCTTTAAAAACTTCTTGAACTTTCTACTGATAAGAGATATTTCTTTGTCACTATTATTTTCATCATCACTAGACTTTTTGGTCTTGAGAGTAATTCCTTTCTTTTTTTTGTCTTTATCATTTTCTTGACTCTTATCCTTCATGCTCATTTTGTAAGTGATGAGTGACCCTAAGAGTTCTTCCAAGGTCAACTTGTTAAGGTCCTTCGTCTTTTGAATCACCGTCACCTTAGGATCTCATAACTATGAAACATACTTTAAGATTTTTCTTATTATTTCATGATTAGTATAAACATTTTCAAGAAATTTCAAAATATTAATAATATCCGTAAAATGAGTAAACATTTCGGTTATAGACTTATTAAATTTTATTCTAAAAAATTCATATTAATTAACCAAAATATCCACTTTAGACTCCTTGACTTGTCTTGTAACATCATAGGTGATCTCAAACAAATGCCAAATTTTATGAGTCGTCTTACATATACTAATTTTATTAAATTTATTAGGATTAAGGGCACAATAAACTTTTTTTATAGCTTTAACATTCAAAGAATCATTTTTTTATCTAGATCATTTCATTTCATTCTAGACTTGAAAACTCTCGTGCCATCAATTAATTTGGTGGGTGAAGTGTACCCTTCTTCCATTACGTGCCAAATATCATAGTCCATAGTTTTAATAAAAATTCTAATTCTAAATCTCCAATAGTTAAAATGAGTACCATTGAATAGGGGAGGTCTAGTTTTGAATTGCCCTTTTTGAAGGAATAGAGAGATACTAAAAGTGGCCATTGAAATAGATCGAAAACTCAATATTGTTAAACCAATGATAGAGCACCAAGCCCTAATACTAAAACACCACCTAAGAGGGGAGATGAATTAAATTTTTGCAAAACAATGGCACCTTTTTGTACTTGACTAAAAATATCATCAATGTAATAGCAAAAAAAATTTTGAACCTATCACAATCAATCACACGTATAATTAAAATAAAGCTAGCTAAGAGTGTACTGTGATGTAAAGTGATTTAAAAACCAACCACTCCTACTTCACTGCCCTTATCTCGCTCTTAAAAACTTTAACACTTCACTAGTACGCCGCTTCGTTGATGAAACTAACCCCGTACACTCACTCTTACTCCAGTCAGAAAGGCTAACTCCAAACTAAAGATTTATTCTCTTAATAACCCCAAATAATCTTGGAGTGCTTACAATTGAGATTGGAAGAGAGAAAGAAAAAATAACTTTATGTCTTACTATAAGATCACTCAATATGAGAAGAAGAACTTTGAAGATTTGAAAGTTGAAGTACGAGAATTAGAGTTTTTGGAGGCTAGAGGGCTATTGAGAACTTGTTCTCTCAGGGAAAAATTACTGAAGAATATGTAAAAGTTATTAAAGAACAAGTTTCAAACCCTTAAATACTAATGGTGAGAATACTAATCGTTAAGCTATACTCTGCCATGTTTAGATGTCTGAACTGTACTTATTCAAACGTCCGAAATCTCCCAACGGTCAAATTTTACTAGCCGTTGAAACTAATATCACAGGTTCGAATACCCGATCACAAAGTTCAGACGTTCAAACTGTACAATTTTGGATGTCCAACCAAATCTTCAAGTGGTCGAATCCTAAATATAAATTTTCTCAGAAGTTATAGTATTCAAACTTCAGAAGTTCGAACCTTAAGTTCGGACATCCAAAGTTATTAGTGATTCAAAGAGCTATTTTTGCTATGTTCGAATGTCCAAATCATAAAGTTTGGGCATTCAAAGTGAATAGAAAAACTTTTATTTTTATTGTAAATTCAGTCTTCATGCTTGACACCATTTCAAGTGGATCACGAATTAAAAAATGAGCCGATGAAGACGTTCCAAGATAAATTGAATATTAGCCAATGCTCTAAGATATAAATTCAAATAACAAATTTTTGACTCAAAAACAATAAAAAAGCTAAATCTATTGAGTCTTCTCTTGAGCCTTCTCCTAACCAATCTTCATTTCTTCCCGATTCATCCGTTGATCTACCATCACGCCTCATCTATATTGACATTTTCATGTTCATCCATACTTGAGGCTTTTGAACGGACTTTCTGGGTTTGACTTGATTGATAGCTACACTAGCTCAAGAATAGATCAAATATATAATTTGTTTGTCATTAAAACTATAAAAGATAACAATCTCCCTCTTTTTGATGATGACAAATGTTTATAACTTAAAAGGAACATGTAAAATAATACCGATGCAAACTCCCCCTTAATAACACCATCTATCAACATACTAACATTATATATCAACCACATAATATAGCAACAATTATAATTGTAAGAATTATAATTACAATAATCAATAAATGCTTATTTGTTCTTGCTTCCCTTTACTCATGCAATCTTTTTCTCCCCTTTTTGACATCAACAAAAAAGATAATTGAGAAGCATAACACACAATTCACAATTCATAACACAAATCTAGAATGCATAAGTGTAAGAGAAATCTATAAGGCACAATCCGCAATCCGCAACCATTGTTATAAATCATAAGCCAAAAAAGCATCTATATCCAAAAGATCAATAGTAAGAGTCAAAATACAATCCAGAAAACTGAATATATTGACCAAGTCCGCAGGGTTTTCCTCACGAAAAGTGGACTTAGAAATTTAGACTCTTCGCACAAAGATACTTAATGAGAATACAAAATTAGGCTCTAGTCTAGAATCTAACACTCATTCCCAAAATCCACAACATTGGGTGCTTCGATCTAAAATAAAAATCACAATGGTTAAAAAGGATAAAAAAATAATATTTACTTCGAGGCACTTCCTCATTGGGACTTGGAGCTGTTAGCTCGGGAATAGTGGGCAATTTGGAATGAATCCTCGCAAAAGAGGACAAGACGATAGAAGGAGCAAGCCCCTTGAAAGTTGCAATAACAATGGAGGGACCAATGGATCCGCAACTACAAGGACCGATAAGGTGGTCGGTCCCTTGCTGAAAAATGACTGCTTTCTAAAGGAGGAAGGAGCAGAGGAGAGAATTATTTCAAAAAAAACTTGGGAAAGGAAGAAGGAAAGAAAGCCAGAGTTGCAAAAAACATACAAGACACAAAGATTGCTAAAAATAGATAAAAGAGACAAAGGATCCCTTAAATAGCCTTTCCAAACTAATAGATTGCCACCTAAAATGTGGGAGCCAGAAATTCTCGCACTAATTACGAGGAACAAGTGTCCACATCATAGACCATCTCAGTATCTGAAGGGACGTCTCTAAACCATCGCCTTAAGAAAAGACAAACTCTAATAATTCTATATGATTCGATGAGAGAATGACCCACCTCTCGAAAAGTCATATCCATCGGCAACTCATGCCAGCACAAAGCTACGAATCGGTGGCTCACCTCATGAGGAGTCGTGATGGCTGGCACCTCTCATGATTTGATGAAAATAGCATCTCGAACCTCGAAAATTCAAAATAGCGCCCATACAACACAACATAGTAAACGAAAAAGAAAAAACTCAACTCACTGAATTGCCTAAACTCAATGCCTAGAGTTGGAGACACTGATAATACACTGAATTAAAAATTAGCTGAAATAGAAGCAAATGGGGACCCGATCTATGGGCTAAATCATTAACTGAGACAACTAAGGTATCGGCTTTGAGGCCATCATCTAAGATGACATCACTGAGGTCCAATCAACTCAACAACATTGTACCTCATCTAGCAGATAGTCACCTCGAGGCCTATAGGGAAATATGATGAGGCCAACCCATATATGGATATGCCCAAGTATTTATGAGAACTAGGAAAATAAGGACCTGGAAAGAAAATTGTTAACATGAAATCCAAAAGTAACAACAACCCAATAGGAAGAGTTTGACATAATCAATACTAAAAATCATAGAGTCTTGAATCCACAAAAGATTCTTTCTATGCATAAATTATTGAGAACCCAGAAAGGTAAAGGGAGGCTCTCTATCTCTTTCTCTCTCTTAAAGCAAAAAATCAATAGGATCGTTTTTGATTTGAGTATTAGAGTGGTCATAGTCAAAGAAGCTCCCAACGATCCTCCTCATGATCTTTTCTTTGTCTTGTCTCTGAGTTAATTTTGGCTAAGACTAAATTTAATTGAAATTTAGTTAAAACATAAACTTGAATATCACTAGATTATGGTCCAAATATGGATCTCAGTTGGACCTAAATTATGAACAAATTTGACTAAAAGTTGAGCTCAATTTTGACACGAATTGCTAAAAAATTTAGGCTTAAACTAAAACAGAGTAAATGGGTTAGAATTACATATCAATCTTTTCAAAATCTAAAAATTTATGAATAAACCCCTAGAATATTCTGTATTTACGAATAAACTCCGAGAATTTCATATTTTTGTGAATGAGTCACTCACAAGTTCTCATTTACGAATAAGTCTAAAATTTTATTCAAAAAGGACATTGAAAATTTTAACACTATAAATAATTTTTTTTACAAAAAGGCCTTTGGAACTATAAAATAATATTTTGATCCAAATTTTTTAGAAAAATTTTTAAATAACCCCCAAAAATTCAATTTCAAACATGGTACAAGTTTATGATCTCTTCACAATGAAACAAATATCAATGAATAAGATTACATGCCAATAAAAAAAATTTTGAAATCTGATTTGATTGCAAATCGCAATCCAATGGCATTCTAAAATAGAACCAATCAAGAATTTGATTTCAATTCTTTTCGAGACCTATAAAAATTGATGAAGACCCTATACAAAAAGAAAAAGGAGAATGAGAAGGGGATCAAAAAGCCATTATCAAAGAATTCAAGAAAGGCCAAAGATCGAAAAGGTAAAAAATTTGAACTTAGCTATGTTTTTCTTCTTCTCCTTGTCTGCTCTCCTCCTTTCCAATAGGGTTATCGAACTACCGCCGCTCACCCCGCCCACAAATGCACTAAATTCTCCTTTGCCTGCCCACTGCCACAGGAGGAGGATGATTATGTTCAGCCACACCTGGAAGGGAGAAGAGCATGGGCTCTTTATCAATGACAAAGTCTCCTCGTGGTCACCTTCGCCAGCAATCACTACCCCTCTCTGCATCCGCAATCACCACTCGTAATCACCGGCCACCCACCTATGGGGATGACCTCACAAGGGAGAAGAGCATGGGCTCTTTATCAATGACAAAGTCTCCTCGTGGTCACCTTCGCCAGCAATCACTACCCCTCTCTGCATCCGCAATCACCACTCGTAATCACCGGCCACCCACCTATGGGGATGACCTCCAAGCCTCCTGCACCTTAGCTAGCCAAGCTAGCCGCGGTTCACCATCACACCCATGCACCTCCACTACAGGCCCCACAATGAACTCACCTAGACGTCGCCTGCTCCGAGCTTGCTATCAATTGCCATCTCCATCTCGCCCTTCGTCCGCACCTACTCCACCAGCCCTCCATCACTGTCAAAATCCTACCCGAATTGCTTGCTACTGGAGAAGGAGAAGGTCGAGCCTAGTCATACCTAGTTGAACTTGGCTGAAAGACCAAGAAGATAGAGCCCAAGCCCTTATCCTTATTGACCATCGAAAGTTTAGAGTCAAATTTGGCCAAATCTGGCCGAATCTAGCTAGGATGAAGTGTTAAACCGTCGTGGCCTGGTAGGGTTTTGGGACCAAAGGGGAGAGAGCTCAGGCCCAAGGAAGAAGAAGGAAAGAAGGAAAAAGAAAAAAAAAGTTGTTGGCCAAAGAAAAAAAAAGGATCAATCTAAAAAAAGAAAAAAAAAAGTTCTTTGGCCTCAGTTTTCGCATCATCACTACCGACCTAAGGCTAGCCTGTAAATTCATCCAAGATCAATTTCGAACTAAGGTCAGCCGGAGGGCTTACAAAATGTCTTATCAAACTAAGATCAGTTTGTGAACTTGCCAAACATCTAATCGGACTAAGGCCAAGCTACGAGCTTATCGAACATCTAATCGAATTAAACCTAGCTTGCGAGCTCACCAAGTGTCTAATCAGACTAAGACTAATTCACAAACTCATTGAACGTCTTATCAGACTAAGACCAGTCTATGGGCTCGCCAAACATGTAATCAGACTAACGTGAGCTTGCAAGCTCATCGAACGTCTAATTGAACTAAGATCAATCTGCAAACTCATTGAATATTTAATCAAATTAAAACCAGCTTGCAAGCTCACAAACATTTAATCAAACTAAAACGAACTGTGAGCTTGCCAAACATCTAATCAAACTAAGGTCAGCTTGCGAGCACACCAAATGTCTTATTGGATTAAAAATAGTCTGCAAGCTTGCCGAATGTTTAATCAGACTAAGGTCAACTTGCGAGCTCACCAAACATCTAATTTGATTAAAGATAGTCTGCAAGCTTGTCGAACATTTGATCAAACTAAAGTCAGCTTGTGAGCTCGTCGAATATCTAATCTGACTAAGGCTAGCTCATGGACTTGCTAAATGTCTAATCGGACTAAGACCAATTCTTGAGCTCGCCGAACATCTATTCAGACTAAAGCTATCTTACGATCTCGTCGAATGTCTAATTGGACTAAGGCTAGCTTATAAACTCCATGAATATATAATCAGATTAAGGCTAGTCCACCGACTATTTATTCGAACTAAGGTCAATACATAAGCTCACCCAAAGTTATCATGACAATTTGAAAGCTCTTGAACCAAATCGATTAACATAAAATGATTAAATTAAGGTGACTCAATCACATTGAACCTAAGCAAACTTAGCTAGAGCAAACAAACAAAACTAAATCAACTCGAATGGATCATCAAATGGACAAACTAAACCTCAAATCAAACTAGACTTTAATCTAAATTGAATTAATTCAAGTCAAATTAGTTTAGACTCAACCCCAGTTAAGTTCAAATCAAGTCAATCCAAAATTAGATCAGAATGGAAACCAGTACCCTAATTGGGTTAAAATCAAGCTTGAATTAAACCCTAATTGGGTTAAAATAAATTCAAATAAACCCTAATTAAGTCAAAATTGAACTCAAATTCAAATTCTAATTGGATCAAGTCGAGTTCGAACTAAAATCTAGTTGGACCAAATTGAACTCCAAATTTCAAGCCTAAATTAAAGCAAGGCCGAACCTAACTAAAATTAAATCAAATCAAACTCGAATCGAAGTTGAGTTTTGAATATTGAAATAAATCAAAGTGGATTGAAATTAAGTTTTGAACATAAAATTAAATCAAATTAAAATTGATCAAAATTAAATTTTAAACATCGAATTAAATTGAATCAGACTCAAATCGAAGTCGAATCCTGAATATTAAATTAAATCAAATCAAACTTAATCGAAATCAAGTTTTAAATATCGAATTGAATCACATCAGACTCAAATCAAAGTCGAGTCCTAAATATTGAACTAAATCAAATTAAACTTGATCCCGATCAAGTTTTAAATATCGAATTAAATCAAATCAAACTCGAATCAAAGTCGAATTCTAAACATTAAACTGAATCAAATCAAACTTGATCCAAATTAGGCTTTGAACATTAAATTAAATTAAACCAGACCAAAATTGAAATCAAATTTTGAATATTGAACTAAGTCCAAACTGGATCAAATCGAACTCAAATCTGAATCAAAATTAGTTCGAATAAAACTAAACGAGGTCAAATTGTATCCCATTAGGTGTGTTACAAAAGCTTCTAGTATCACTCCCAGGTTTCACCCAACTCCACAAACAATAGGTAATGTTACTGCAAAATCAAAGAAGTTAACACCTATGCTTCATTAGTTATGAAAATACTTCAAAATATTGAAGTTAACATATATGTCTCTTTGAGTATCAAAGAACTTAACACCTACGGAAATACTTCAAAACCTCGAAGTTTACATCCATGCCTTGATTATGAAAAAACTTCAAAATCAAAAAAATTAATCTCTACACTTTATTGACTCTAAAAATACTTTAAAATTAAGGAAGTTAACGTTTATGTCTCATTAACTATGAAAAAACCTCAACCAAGAAATTATCTCCAACACCTTCTTGACACTTTAAATTTATAAAGTTATTTTTCATGTTTTATTGACTAATGAAAATACTCCAACCCAAAGAAGTTATCGCCTATACCTTATTAATTATGAGAATACTTCAACCAAATGAAATCATCACCAATGGCTTATTCGCTAATGGAAATACTTCAACCAAAAAAAGTTATTCGTCTAAATTCTGTCAAACATGCAATTAATTCACATCTGCGTCAAAACTAAGCAGAGATTTCGTAAAAATAAAAAAATTCAGGTCATGCTTTCTGTGGGTGGATCAAATCCGATGCCTACGCTGATACTCCACCAGCAAGCGCTTCTCAACCAAATCAAAAGGAATGAGAAAATAGAAAAGAAAAAAAGACCTACAACAACTTAATCGTACAAAAAAATAGAAAGGAGGAGAAGATATGAGCAACAGGAAGAAAGCAAGCACCACTCAATCATCACTCAACAATGACTCAAGGGAAAATAGCAAATGGTACCTAACTCATGTAATCCTGTGGAGATAGAATAACCTTTCCCCTTGCAAGAAAGTCATTGACTTGAATGCTTTATCGAGAATACTAACTTGAGGGGGCGAAGAGTTGACATATACAAGTACAATCTCATTACTCAATGATCTCCGGTTTATGGGGAGCTAATATTCCAAAAGTCGAGTTTAACTTGTAGAGTCTAATTTTTCTTGTGCTTTACAAGAAAAATCTGTTTCAATTATAAGAAAAAATCGAAGATTTACAACCATTACAATCTGATCAAATGGACACCATTTTATTCAAGATCAGAATCAAAATTAATATCAAGACTAGTAAACCACTTTTATAAACTAATATTTTTTATTAAAATTAATCTACAATAATTTAAAGTTCAAAAAATTATTTAATTTGTTATAATAATTTAATTAATAACGGTATAAAATAAGTAATATTAATTTAGTAAGAAAAAAATAATTCTGAAAAATGTTGATCCTCATCCTGATCCCAAACCAAACGGTGTCATGGCGTTCCATCTAATTTCAATGTTAATCACTCCATTGCTCGAGTTTATCTGATACTTTTCATTAATCCGTCCATTGTTGACAACATCTACCAAGTTAATTTCTATATGATCCAAAGACTCTTGCAACGCACACACAAAAACGCCGTATTAAAGATGTTTGAAACAGGTAAGTTGAACCAAAAAGAAACACATGCATATGCAAATTCCTTACCTTAAGATAAAAAATGAAGCCCCTTCTTTTGCTCATCAATTCAATGTGAATTTTCTTAGATATTGGAGGCTTGACGTAGGATGACGACATTTCTTTTATAGTAAAATTAGAGATCTAATCCAAATTAAATTTCAACTCCAATTAGGATCCGTCAAGATTCATATATCTACAGTCTGAAGGTCATATCTACTAAGATATTCATTCAAATCCAGTAAATAACTATCCGTTGGAAACCTAAGATCGATTCCTACAAATTTGTTATTTACTATTTTGGATAATTCAGATTTTTTATTATTCAAAATTAGGATTTATTTGTCTGTCCGAGTCAATAATAATCTTATCCCAATAAAGAATAGGTTTTAGATATTTTTATTTAAGATATAAAGTAAAAATCTTAGTAGAGTTTAAGTTTTATTTTTACTTTATATCAAGCAGGACTCTAAGTTTATTAAAAAACTATATATACAGCCCAAGGTTGTAATAAAGAGGAAAGTTTTTTATCAATAATATTTTTTTATTTTGAGTTTATTATCTTTCCATCTTTCTTGTGGATTCAAGGATCTATCATTGTGAGAAGACGGTGCTTTTCTCTCTATCTCTCGTGCCCTCCCTCATTGCATCAAGAAAAAAATAGTGATCTTCTTCCTACCTCTCGTGTCTCCTCTCTCGTTGCATCAAGTGGTATTAGAGCAAGATGGAGTTCTTAACAGAGAGAGCAGTGTTTTTCTCGTCTACCACACTTATTACTACAGTAAGCCTCTTCTAACATGAACTGAGAATATGATATATATGATATGTATGGACTGAGAATGAGAAACATAGGGGTGTGCAATCGGTTAAAACCGAACCGAACCGAACCGAAATATTTCGGTTCGGTTCGGTTATAACCGAATTGCAAAACCGAAATTGACAAGGTTTGAATCTGGTCATTTGCATAAGGGATTAAGGGAGAAAAAAGTTTAGTACAAGATATACAACAACAACACAGCAGGAGCAACACAGCAGCTGCAGGAGCAACACAGCAGGAGGCTAGGAGCAGCAGCAACAACAACAACACTTGAAGTATAATGTACATAATTGTCATATTTGCAAGAGCAGGCAGCAGCAAGAGCAACACAACAGGAGCAGCAGGAGGCTAGGAGCAACACAGGCACACAGCAGGAGGCTAGGAGCAGCAGCAGCAGGAGCAACATAGCAGGAGCAGGAGCAACACAACAGGAGCAAGTGAGCAACACAGCAGGAGCAGCAGGAGGCTAGAAGCAGCAGCAGGAGCAATACAGCAGGAGCAAGTGAGCAACACAGCAGGAGTAGCAGCAACAACAACAACACAGCAGGAGCAACACAGCAGGAGGCTAGGAGCAGCAGCAACAGCCAGCAGGAGCAATACAGCAGGAGCAAGTGAGCAACACAGCAGGAGCAGCAGCAACAACAACAACACAGCAGGAGCAACACAGTAGGAGGCTAGGAGCAGCAGCAGCAGGAGCAGCAGGAGCAGCAGAAGGCTAGGAGCAGCACCCCTAGGAGCAACACATCAGGAGCAAGGGAGCAACACAGCAGGAGCAGCAGGAGGCTAGGAGCAGCAACAACAACAACAACACAGTAGGAGCAACACAGCAGGAGCAGGAGCAGGAGCAACACAGCAGGAG
>RXID01016079.1:0-40702 GCA_005019695.1 Trichopus zeylanicus subsp. travancoricus
GTCGTCGTAGTAGTAGTAGTACTAGCAGCAGTCACAATAATAGTAGTAACACCAGTAGCCGTAGAAGTAGTAGCGGAAGTAGTACTTGTAGTAGTAGTGGCAGCAATAGCATCGATAGTAGTAGTAGAAGTAGTAGCAGAAATCAGAGTGGTTGCAGAAGTAGTAGAAGCAGTAGTAAGAGCATCAATAGTAGTCGCTGTAGTAGTAGTAGTATTAGTAGGAGCAACAGAAGTAGTAGTAGTTGGAGTAGCAGCAGCAGTTGTAGTAGCAGTTGTAGTAGTAGGAGTAACAACAACCATAGTGGTAGTAGAAGTAGTTGTAGTGGAAGTACTAGTTGGAGTATCTATACTAGCAGATGAGGTAGTAGTACTAGTAGTAGCAAGACCTGCAGTAGTTGTGGTAGTAGTAGTCATAGTAGTAGGAGTAGTAGTTGTTGTTGTCATTGTAGTAGTAGTAGTTGGAGTTCTAGCAGCTGTAGTAGTAGCAGTTGGAGCGGTATTAGTAGAAGTTATTGTAGCAGCAGTCATAGTAGTAGTTGAAGCAGCTGTAGCAAAAGTTGTAGGAGTAATAGTTGTCATAGTAGGAGCAGTAGCAGAAGAAGTAGGAGCAACAGTTGCAGAAGCAGAAGCAGAAGTAGTAGTAATAGCGGCAGTAGTTGTAGTAGAAGCCGTAGATGTAGTAGTAGGAGCAGTAGTTATACAATTAGTAGTAGTAGTTGTTGTTGTTGTTGTCGTAGCACAAGTTTCAATAGTAGTAGTTATAGTAGTAGTAGTTGTTGTAGTTGTAGTCATAGTAGTAGTTGTAGAAGTCGGAGTAGCAGCAGCAGTAGTAGCAGTAGTCATATCAGCAGCAGTTGCAGCTGCAGTCGGAGTAGTAGCAGAAATGGCAGTAGTAGTGGTAGCAGTATTCATAGTCAAACAAGTAGTAGCAGGAGTTGTAGTTAGAGTAGCAATAGTAGCTAGAGCAGCATGGGCAATAGTAGAAGTTGTATTAGTAATAGCAGTAGTAGCAATAGTAGTAACAGAAGTAGAAGTAGTTGGAGAAGTTGTAGTTGCAATAGTAGTTGTTGTTGTAGCTGAAGTAGCAGTAGTAGTAGCAACAACAGTAGTAGTAATATTAGAAGCAATAACAGTAGTAGTAGTAGTGGTAGCAATAGTAGTAGTGAGAAATATTAGTAGTATTAGGAGTAGCAGCAGTAGTAGGAGGAGTAGTAGTATTAGTAGTAGCAATCGAGCAATAGTAGTAGTAGTAGTAATCGTAGTTATATTAGTAATAGCAGTAGCAGTAGTCTTAGTAGTAGTAGTAGTAGTAACATTAGTTGTTGTTGTTGTAGTAATAGTCATAGCAATGGTAGTCATAGTAGTAGTCATTGTAGTATAAGTAATAGCAGTAGGAGTAGCAGTAGGAGTAGTACTAGTAGTAATAGTGGTAGTAGTAACACAAGTTGTAGCAGTAGTTGTAGTGGCAGCAGTAGTATTAGTAGGAGTAGCAGAGGTAGTTGTAGTAGTAGCAGTAGTAGTAATAATAGCACTAGTAGTAGTTGAACTAGTAGTAGTAGTAGTAGCTGTAGTAGCATTAGTAGTAGTAGTGGTAGCATCAACAGTAGTAATAGCAGTGTCATCAGTAGTAGTAGTAGCAATAATTGCAATAGTAGCAGTAGTAGTAAGACTAATGAAAGTAATAGTAGTAGTGGTAGTAGTTGTTGTTGTGTAGTAGTCGTAGTAGTAACATTAGTAGTAGTAATCGTAGAAGCTCTATTTGTAGTAGTAGTAGAAGTCTTAGTAGTTATAGTAGCAGTAGTAACCATACCGATAGTTGTAGTGAAGTAATAGTAGTAGGAGAAGTAGTAGTAGTAGATGTAGGAGCTGCAGTAGTAAGTAGTTATAGTAGCAACTTTAGAAGTAGCAGTAGTAATAGGAGGAGGAGGAGCAGCAGTGGTAGCAAAAGTAGTAGTAGTAATGGTACCAGTAGTTGCTTTTGAATCAGCCATAGTAGTAGCAACAGAAGCAGTAGCAATGAAAGTAGTAGAATCAGTAGAAGTAGTAGTAATAGTAGTAGTAGTAGCATAAGTTGCAGTAGTAGTACCAGAAGTAGTAGTAGTCGTAGAAGCAGTAATAGTAGCAATAGCAATACAAATAGTATTAGTAGTAGTTGTATTAGTAGCAGCAACAGTAGTAGCAGTAGTTGTTGTAGCAGTAGCAATAGTAGCAGTAGTAGTTATAGTAGTGGTAGTAGTAGTAGTAGTAGTAGTAGTAGCAGTAGTGATAGTAGTGTTAGTAGTAGCAGCACAAGGAGGAGTAGTTGTAGTAGCAGTGGTAGTTGTAGTAGAAGTAGTAGTAGTAATAGCAGTGGGAGTAGTAGTTGTACTAGTAGTCGCAGTAGAAGTTGTAGCCATAGTAGAAGTTGCAGCAGCAGCAGCAGTAGTTGTTGTAGTAGCAGCAGCAGCAGCAGCAGTAGCAACAGTAGTAGTAGTAGTAGAATTAGTGGTTGTAGAAGAAGTAGCAGCAGTAGCAGTAGGAATAGTAGTAGTAACTATAGTAGTTGTATTAGTCATAATCATAGTAGTGGTAGTAGTACTTGCAGCGACAGTAGCTGTAGCAGTAGTTGTAATAGGAGAAGTAGAAGTTGAAGCAGAAGCTATAGTAGTACTTCCGCTATGGCTTCAACTACTACTACTACTTCTTCTTCTTCGGCTACTACTACTACTGCTACTAATATTACTCCTTCGGCTACTGCTACTACTACTGCTGTTACTACTACTATTGTTGTTACTGTGGCTGCTACACTCCTACTGCTACTACTACTAATACTACTACTACTACTCCTCCCATTGCACCTTATGCTACTACTACTGCTGCTGCTGCTGCTGCTTCAATAAATACTACTACTACTGCTCAAACCACTACTCGAACTCCTACTACTATAATTATTATTACAGCTACAACTACTACTTCTATTACTCCTTCGAATACTCCCACCACAACTATTACTATATCTGCTACTACTACTACTACTACAACTACTACTACTACTATTATTACTATTACTACTATTACTGCTACTACCACTACCACTACTACTACGATTGCTACTACTACTATTAATACCGCTACTACTACTACTGTTACTGCTACTCCTATAGCTACGGCTACTACTCTTAACTTTTGCTGCGCCTACTACTACTACTACTACCGCTACCACTATTATCGCAGCTATTGCTACATTACCAACTACTTCTGCTACTACTACAACTACTGCTACTTCAACCACTGCTGCTGCTACCACTACTGCTACTATTACAACTACTGCTACTGCTACTAGTACTACATCTCCTACTAATACTGCTGCTACTACTACTACAACAACAATAACTACTACTAATTCTCCAACTACTACTACGTCTGCTACTACTACCACTACTACAACTACTACCATAACTACTACTTTTACTATTATTGCTGCCATGGCTACTATTACAAGAACTACTGCTACTCCTACTACAACAACTACAACTACTATTATTACTTCTAAAACTTCTACAGCTACTGCAACTACTACTATAGCTACTACCACTACCGCTGCTACAATGGCTACTGCTACCACTACTACAACTGCTACTACCGCAACCATAATTACTTCTACTAGTATTAGAATAACGACTACTTCTACTACTACTACTACTACTTATTGTACTACTATAGCTCCCACTGCAACTTGCACTATTTCTACTACTACTACTGTTTCTAGTACTACAAGTACTACAACTACTAGTGCAACTACTACTACTACAACTAGAACTACTACTACTGCTACTATAACTACTACTATGACTACTACTACTAATGGTACTACTACTGCTCCTGCTACTGCCATTTCTCCTCCTACTACTACTACTATTGCTGCTATTATAGCTACGATTACTGCTGCTACAACTACTGCTACTATAGCTACTATTGCTACAAATGCAACGACTGCTACTACAGCGACAAATACTACTATCATTACTACTAGTGTTACTACTACTGCTACTACTGCTACAGCTGCAACAACAACAACAACAACTACTGTTACTATTACTACATCTACCACTACGACCACTACAACTACTATTATTGCTACTGTTACTCCTACACCAATCCCTACTCCTACTACAACTCCAACTACCACTACCACTACAAGTGCTACAACAACAACTACTCCTACTCTACTACTACATGTTCTACTACTACGACTACTACCGTTGCGACTACTACTACTACTACTACTACTACTACTACTACTATTACTACTACTACTGTTACTACTAATACTACTAACGATAACACTACTACTACTATTGATGCTGCTACTACTATTACTACTACTATTGATACTAATTCTTCTACTGCTATTAATACTACTACTACAACAACAACAACTGCTACTCCTACTACTATAATTGCTACTGCTGCTACTACTACTAGTACACCTACTACTGCTCCTACAACTACTCCTACTCCTACGCCTACTCCTACAACAACTACTACTACTACCAGTACAACAACAACAACAACAACTACTACTACCACTACTACTATAATTGCTACTGGTACTACTACTACTAATAATACTACTAGTACTGCTACTGCTACTGCTACCACTACTGCCCCTACAACTACTACTATTACTACAGCCCCTATGCTACTACTACTACTACCACTATTGCTACTATTACCGCTACTACTACTACCACTGTTGCTACTACTACTACTACTATCGTTGCTACTTCTGCTACTACTACTGCTACCGATACTATTGGTATTGATACTACTACTACTGCAACTGATACTATTGGTATTGATACTACTACTACAGCAACTGCTACTGCTAGTACGATCGCAATTGCTACTACTGCTATTGTTGTTGGTACTACTACCACCACTAGTACTGGGACTACTACTACTAATACTACTACTACTACTTCTATTACTACTGCTATTGCTACTACTACTGTTATTATTATAGCTAATACTACTGCTACTGCTTCTCCTGCTACAACAAATACTACTGATACTCCTAATACTACGACTATTGCTATTACTGCTACTACTAGTACTACCACTACTACTGCAAATACTACAACTACTACTACTACACTACTGCTGCTGCAACTACTCCAACTTCTACTACTATTCATCTTATAATTGCGGCTAGTATGACTTCTCTTATTATAAATACAACTATCACTTCTACTAGTACTGCTACAACTACACCTTCTAGTACTGCTACTACAACTTCTGTTACTACTACTACTAGTAAGACAACAACTACTACTATTAGTGCTGCTGCTACAACTATTACTACTATTGCCACTACTACTACTACCACTACCACTACTATTACTATGGCTACTGCTACTATTACAATACTACTACTACTAATATACTACGGCTATGACAACTACAGCAACTACGGCTAATGTTACTACTACAGCTACTGCTACTACAACAACAACAACTACTATTGCAATGACTAGTGCTATTGCTACTACTACTACTACAACTACTGCTCCTTCTCCTGCAAGTATTGCAACTACTCCTGCTATGATTGCTTCTGCTACTACTCCTACTACTATTGCTGCTGCCACTACTACTACTCCTGCTACTGCTACTACTACTACTACGACAAGTACAACTTACTACTACTACTTGTATTACTACTGCTACTACTCCCCTACAACTATAACTTCTATTAGTACTACTGCTACTGCTGCAACAACTGCTATTACCTTGTCTACTACACCTACAACAGTTGCAACTACTACTACTCCTCCTACTAATACAACTGCTACAGCTACTAGTATTACAACTACTGCAACTACTGCAACAACTACTACTACTACTAATATTACTACAACAACAACAACAACAACTACTACTACTAATATTACTAAAACAACAACAACAACTACTACTACTACTTCCATTATGACAAGTACTACTAATACTACTACAACTTCTACAACTATTGCTACTACTCCTACTACTCCTACTACTATTGCTACTGATACTCCTACTACTACAACTGCTACTACAACTGATACTACTACTACTAGCACTACTACTACTGCTATTGCTCTTACTATTGCTAATACTCCCCCCCCCACCCCAGCTACTACTTCTGTTACTACTATTGCTGCTTCTACTCCTACCGCTACAACTGCTACTACAACTACCATTACTATTAGTACTACTACTACAACTGCTACAACTATTGCTACTACTACTACTATTATTATTACTACTACTACTTGATACTACTACTACTGCCCCCTCTGCAACTACTATTGCTACCACTACTACCTACTTCTAGCAATGCTGCTGCCGACACTACTGCTCGGACTACTACTACTGCTACTACAACTACTACTATAGCTTCTATTACTACTACTATTACTACTACTACTACTATTACGACAACAACAACTACTACTACTACTATTGCGACTACTACTATGGCTACCGCTACTACTACTACCTCTACTACTACTGCTACTACTGCCCCAACTGCAACTGCTACTACTGCTATTGCTACTACTACTACTTCTACTATTACGACTCCTACTGCTGCTACTGTTACAACAACAACTACTACTACTACAGCGACTACGGCGACTACTACTTCTACTTCTACAAGTACTACTAACTACGACTACCACCACTATTACTACTACTTACTTCCACTACGACTGCTATTACTGCTACTCCTACTACTCCTCCTAGTACAACCATGGCTGCCATTACTACTGCTACTGCTACTACTGTTGATACTACTGCTACTGCTACTACTGCAACTACTATTACTACTACTCCTAATGCTATTAAAGCATCCACTACTACTACTGCTTCTATTGCTCTAGCTGCTACTACTGCAACTACTACTACTCCTACTATTGATACAACCACTACTACTGCTATAACTACTATAGCTACTATTGCTACTAGTACTAGTACTGCAATTGATAATTTTTCTACCACTAGAACTACTGTCACAATTGCAACTACTATTACTACTACCACTACTACTACAACCAACGCTACTATTGCTACTACAGTGACTACTACTATTACTGTTACTATAGTTATTACTACTGCTGCTAATTCTACTGCTGCTGCAACTACTGCTACTGGTACTACTACTGGTACTACTATAGTTACAACTTCTGCTACAACTACTATTGCTGCTGCTATTACTAAATACTGCTACTATTACAACAACTACTACTATGGCACTACTACTACTATTGCAACTGCTTCTGCTGCTACGACTACTACTACTGCAACTACTACTCCAACTTCTACAACTACTATTACTACTACTACTACAACTACTACAACAATAACAACAACAACAACTATTACTACTACTACTACTACTATTAAGTACAACTACTATAGCTACTACAACTACTACTGCTACAACTACTGTTACAACTACTGCTACTTCTACTAATGCTACTGCAACTACTACTGCTGCTACTGTTACTACTACTACATCAACAACAACAACTACTACTGCTACTATTACTCACAACAGCTGCAACTACTACAACTACTACTGCTCCACTACTACTAGTACTACAACAACTGCGACAACAACAACTACTGTTACCGCTACTGCTACTACTCCTCCTACTACTAGGGCTGCTACTACTACAACTGTTGTTGTTGTTGCTATTGCTGCTCAAGTTGCGACTCATAATACTACTCCCCTACTTCTACTACTACTATTACTACTAGTACTACTACTGCAATTGCTACAACTACTACAATTGCTTTTACTACTACTGCTACTACTATGACAACTACAACTACAACTAGTACAACTACAACAACTATTACTATTATTGCGACTGATACTTTTTCTACTCCTACAACTCTTGTCGTAACTACTCCACTACTACCACTACTACTGCTACTGCTACTACAAATACTACTACAACAACAACTACTACTGCTAATGGTACTACTATTGGTTTTACTACTTCAGCTAATAGTACTACTACTCTGACTACAACCACTGCTACTACTACTGATACTACTACTGCTACAACCACTGCTACAACTTCTGCTATTACTGCTACTACTTCTACAACTACTGCTTCTACCACCACTACTACTACTAGTACTGCTAATACTGCTACTACTACTACAACTACACTATTGCAACTACTACTACTCCTTGTACTGCTACTACAGCTATTGCTATTTCTGCTACTACTGCTACGACAACTATTCCTACAACTACTCCTCTTACAACTAATGCTAGTATGAGTTCTAAGACTACTGTTGCTACTACTCCTGCTGCTACTCCTACTACTACTACTACTACTACTACTACAACTACTACTACCACCACCACTACTACTGCTACAGCGGATACTACTACCACTACTACTATGACCACTACTACTACTATTGCTACTGCTACAACTATGACTACAACAACTACTATTGTTGTTGTTGTTGTTGCTGCTACTACTACTACCACTACTACTACTGCTACTACTAATGTTGTTGCTACAACTACCATAATTACAACTACTATGTTACTAGTAGTACTACTGCAACTACTCCTACTATTGCTACTACTACTACTACAACAACTACTACTACTACTGCTACTACTATTAGTGCCTTGGCTACTACCACTACTAGTACTACCACCATTACTACTACTAATATATCTCCTCGTATGCCCACAATAGCAACTACTACAACAACTACTATTCCTACAACTAGTACTACTCATAGCACTAGTATTAATACTACTGCTGCTAGTACTAGTACTACTGCTATAATAACAACTACTACAACTCCCCCTATTACAACAACTACTACTACCACTACTACTACAACTACTACTACAACTAGTACTACCACCACTACTACTACTATCACTACTAAATACTAGAACTACTGCTACTGCCACTACAACTGTTAGTTCTAATAATGCCACAGCTACTAATACAACTGATACTACTACCACTACCTCAACTACTACGGCTACTACAACTACTACCACTGCAACTACTTCGATTGGTACAACACCTACTACGACTGCTACTACTACAACTACTAATACTCCTACTACTGTCGCAACTACTACTACTGCTACGGCAGCTGCTACTCCTATTACTATTGCTACTGCTACTACTACTACTCCAACTCTTTCTTCAACTACTACGACTACTATTACTGCTATTGCTATTGCTACTGCGTCTACAACTACTACTCGTACTACTACTACTACTGCTACTAATGTTACTACTACTATAATTACTACTACTACAACCACCACCACCACCACCACTACTACTCCTAATACTACTATAGCTACTACTGTTACTACCACTACTACTTCTACTACTGCTACTACTACTACTACTGCCACATTTGCTACAACTACTACTACTACTACTGCCACTACTACTGCCACATCTGCTGTTATTGCTATTGCTACTACTACTGCCATATCTGCTGCAACTGCTACTACTAATACCGCATCTGCTACAACTGCTACTACTTTTACTATTGCCACTATTGCAGCTATTGTGGCGTCTACCACTGCTCCAACTACTACAACAACATCTAATTCTACTCCTACTACTACAACTTATTCTCCTACAACTACTATTACTACAACTACTACTACTGCTACTACTGCTATGACTACTATTACTACTGCTGTTACACTAATACTACTACAGTTGTTGCAATGTTTAGTGCTAGTACTATTGCAACGTTTAGTGCTAGTACTACAACTATTTCCACGACTACTACTACTTCTGTTGCTACTACTTTTATTACTACTGCTGCTGCTATTACTACCTCTCCCACTACTATAACTACCATTATTGCTACTACTAGAACTAATACAACTACAAGTTCAGCTACTACTACTGCTACTACAGCTTCTGCTGCAACTGCTACTACTTCTACTATGACTACTACTACAACTACTATGGCCACTAATACTACTACCACTTCGACTACTCCTACTACTTCTACTGATGCTGCTACTGCTACTGCTACTACTACTACTACCACCACCACATCTACCTTTGTATCTACTGCTACTCCTACTACTACTTCCATTATGGCTACTACTTCCACTACTATTACCACAACTACTACTATTGCCACTGCTGCTGCTATAGCCGCTACTACTAATACTAATACTACTACAAATATTGCCACTACTACTACTGCAACTGCTCCTAGTACTACTACTGTTACAACTACTACTACTGCTACTACTACTAGTACTACTATTACTTCTACTACTGCTACTACTGTTATTTTTGCTACTACTACTACTACTACCACTATGGCTACTGCTGCTGCTACTGCTAGCTACAACTACTGCTACTACTATAACTACTACTACCACTGCTACAACTACTTCTATTGCTTTAGCTACAACTACTACTACTACTTCTACTAATACTACTACTACTACTTCTACTACTACTACCGCAACTACTTCTACAATTGCTACTATTGTAGTGGCAGCTACTACTGCTACAATGACTGCTATTACTGCTACTACTGTTACTACTACTACCACTCTTACTACTACTAATACTACTTCCGCTACAATTAGAACTTCTACTACTACCACTAGTACTACTGCTGCTTCTTCTTTACTCCTCCTCCTACTACCACTATTACTATGACAACTTTTCCTACAATAATAATCGCTACTACTACCACTACTGCTACTGCTGCAACTAGTACTACTCCTTGTAATGCAACTACTACTACTGTCACTATTACTATAAGAAGTAAGACTACAACTACTTCTACTACTACCATTATTGCTACTTCTACTAATGCGACGACAACTACTACTCCTACTTTTACTACTACTACGAGTTCTACAACTACTACTATACCAACTAGGACAACAACTTCTAAGGCAACTACTACTTTTAACATAATTACAAGTATTACTACTACTACTACTACTATAGCTATTGCTACTCCAACCACTATTGATACTGCTACTACTACTTCTAGTACAGTACAAAATCTCCTACTTAAACTAGTGCTACTAATATTGCTAATACTACTACTGCTACTACTACTGCTACTACTGCTAATACTGCTATTGCTAAAACTACTACAACTACTCCTACTACTACAACAACTACTACTACTATTACAACTTGCTACTAGTACTACTGCCACTTATGCGAGTACTACTTCCACTACTACTACTACTACTCCAATTGCTCCTGCCACAACTACTCCACCTACAGCGACAACTATTACTACTGCAACTGCTACTACTACTATAGCTACTACTACTACTACTACTTTGACTACTACCACTACTACTACAACTTCTACTACGCCTGCTACTACTACTTCTACTACTACTACTCCAGCTACTACTACCACTACGATTATTACTACTTCTACTACTGCTATTGCTACTACTACTACTACTACACTACTACAACTACTTCTATGAGAAATACTACCACTCCTGCGGCTACTTCTACTATTGCTTCTAGTAGTTCTCCTACTGCCATGCTAGCTACAACTACTACTATGACTATACTACAACTACCTCTACTGTGACTACTGATCCTACTACTGCTACAGCATCTGCTGCTGCTGCAGCTATACCGCTACTGTGCTGCAACTACTACAACCATTCTTACTATTTGTTCTACTATTGCTCCTACTACTACTGCTACTACTGCTAATACTACTACTACTACAACTACTACTATGACTACTGTTACTACTACTACAACTATTACTGGTACTACTACTACTATTTCCTCTACTACTTGCTACTACTACTAATGCCACTACTACTACTACTACTTCGACTACAACTACTACTTCGACACCCGCTACTAAAGCAACTGCCACCATTGCTAATCGTACTACTACTAATGCTACTATAATAACTACTACTACTACTCCTTCTGCCAGTACAACTGCTATTGCTGTTGCTACTACTGCTGCTGCTACTGCCACTAATGCTACTGCCATTATTGCTACTCATACTACTACTACTACTGCAACTACAACTACTACAACTACTACTACTATTTGCAGCTGCTACTACTACTACATCTACTACTACTCCTACTACTACTACTGCTACTCCTACTGCAACTACCACACATAATACTAGAACTGCTACTGCTGTTACTACTTCTACTACTAGTACTACAACTACTACTACCATTGCCCCTGCAACTAATGCTTCCGCGACTACTACTACTACAACTGCAAGTACTACGGCAGTTACTGCTACTACTACTACAGCTACAACAACTACTACTGCTACTATTACCACTGCCACTATGACTACTGTCGTCGTTGCTGTTACTACTACAACTACTGTTGCAACTACTGCGACTACTACAACTCTTACTACTACTACTACTATTACTGCTGCTACTGTTACCCCTACTACTACAACAACAACTACTACTGCTACTACTACTCACAACAACTACTGCTACAACTCCTACTACTACCACTAGTACTAACCACGTCTACTACTACTACTACTACTTATTACCACGAAAACTTAAACTACACTACCGATACTGCTACTATGGCTTCTACTACTACGACTACTACTATTGATACTACTGCTACTACTACTACTATTACTACTACTCCTACTACAACAGCAACCACTACTACACTAGTACTCCTGCTGCTCAAGTTGCTGCTACTACTACTGTAACTACTGCTACTACTCCTATTACTATTAGTACTACCACTTCAACTGCAACAACAACTAAAGCTGCGTCTACTACTACTGTGACTACTAGTACTGCTACGACAAAATCTAGTACTACTACAGTAGATTCTATTATTATTGCTACTACTACTACAACTTCTGCTACTACAAATACTACTACAACAACTGCTACCACTGCTGCTACTGCTACTGCTGCTACTGCAACCACTATTGCAATTACTACAGCTAATAGTACTACTACTGCGACTGCTACTTCTACTACTACTGATACTACTACTGCTACAACTACTACTATTGCTGCTATTACCATACCTGCTACTATTACTACTACTACTATGATCACGCCTATTACTACTGCTAATGCTACTTCTATTACTACTATTACTAGTTCTTTTAGTACTCCTACTACTATTACTGCTACTTCTGCTACTACTGCTACTACTACTACTCCTACTACTACTCCTCTTACAACAAATGCTAGTATGACTTCTCCTACTATTTAAACAACTACCACTTCTTATACTACTACTACTACTGCTGCTGCTTCTACTCCTACTACTTCTAATACTATTACTACTACTACTACAACTACAACAACAACAACTACTACTACTATTATACTGTGGCTACTAGTACTACTACTAGTACTCCTACCAATACTACTATTGCTATTCTTGTTGTTGCTGCTGCTACTATTGCTACTACTACTACTACTACTATTATTGTTATTATTGTCACTACCACTACTACTACACTTCCCCTACTACTACTACTAGTAGTACCTCTACTGCTACTACTACTACTATTACTTCTACCACTCCTGTTACTACTACTACTACAACTATTGCTACTACAACTACTGCTACTACTACTATAACTAGTACTCCAACTGCAACTATTACTATGACTACCCCTACTTCTAGTATTGCTACTACTGCTGCATTACTTCTTCTACTACTGCTACTACTAATACTTCTCCCACTACTATTACTACTGCTACTACTTCTGCTACTACTACTACCGCTCCTCCTACTAATATTACTATTGCTACCACTATCACTGCAACTACTAGCAGTAGTACTACAACTATTACTACTACTGCTGCTGCTAATACTACTACTTATACTACTACTACTGCTTCTTCTACTACTACTACTACTTCTACTACTATTGCTTCTACTCTAACTTATACTACTACGATTACTTCTGCTACGACTACTACTACTACCACTAATTCTACTATAACTTCTGCTACTACTATTTCTGCTACCGCTGCTGCTACTACTACTATTTCTACTATAACTTCAGCTACTACTATTACTACTACAGTTACTACTACTGCTACTATTGCTACAACGACAACAACTATTGCTAATACTAGCACAACTGTTGCTGCTACTGCTGCTACTACTGCTGCTGCTGCTGTTGCTACTGCTACTATTAATAGTACTTCTATTGCTATTACTGTTACTACCACTATAACTAGTTAGACTAGTACTACTTATGGTACTATTACCAATGCTACTAGAAGTGGTACGACTATTGCTACTACTACTGCTGCTTCCGCTACTACAACTAATACTACTATTACTACTTGATCTCTAAGTACTACTACAACAACTAATTTTGCCACTGCTACTACCGCTGCTACTAATTCTAGCAATACTTACTCTACTACTACTACTACAACCACTACTGTTGCTATTACTACTACTATTATCGCTACTACTGCTACTACTGTTACGACTAGTGCTATTGGCCCTATTGCCACTTCTGCCATTGCTATTAGTGCTACTAGTCCAGCTAATACTACTTCTAATACATCTACAACTACTACTCCTACAGCTACTACTATTACTACTACTACGACTACTACTACTATTTCAGCTACTACTACTTTTACTACTACTATAACTACTTTTGTTGTTGTTGTTGTTGCTGCTACAACTACTTCTACTTCTCCTTCTTCTACGACTACTGCGACCATTACAATTGCTACTAATACTGCTACTTCCACTGCTACAATTGCAACGACAACTACTACTACTAATACTACTGCTGCTGCTTCTAGTACAACCACTACTAATACTACTACAACTACTGTTGCTGCTGCTACTACTTCTACCACTACTGCTCCGACTACTATAATTGTTGCCACTATTTCCCCTACTCCTATGCCTACTATAACAACAACTACACCTGCCACTACTACTACAACTACTATTTTTACTAATGATACAACTACTATTGCTGCTTCAGCAACCACTGCTACTACTATAAGTGTAACTGCTACTCCTACGACTACTGCTACTGCTCCTTCTACTACTGCAACTACTCCTACTACAATTGCTACTACAACTAACACTACTAATACTACTCCAATTGCTACAACTACTGCTACTACTGCTACAACTATTATAGCTACTATTACTGCTACTACCGCTACTACTACTACTACTACTACTCCAACAACAACTACTGCTACAACCACTACAGCTACTACTGATACGCCTACTACTACTATTACTACAACTACTTATACTTCTATGGTTCCTACTGCTACTCCTAATACAGCTGCCACTGCAGCTACTATTACTACCCCTCCTACTTCTACTAGTGCCACAACTGGTTTTAATGCTTCTTCTTCTACTACTACTACTGCTACTACTTCTGCTGCTACTTCTACTACTACTACTAACACTGCGCCTACTGCTGTTGCTATCACTACTTTTGCAACTACTACTGATACAACTACTGCTACTACTACTACGGCTGCTACCACTATTACTACGCCTGCTACTATTGCTACTACTACTACTATTACTACTACTATTACTGCTACTACTACTACTATTACTACTACTACTACTACCACTGCCATGACTACTACTGCTACTACTACTACAACCACTAATATAACTATTGCTACTATTTCCTCAACGACTGTGCCGACTATTACAACAACTACTCCTGCAATTACAGCTACAACTACTATAATTTTTACTAACGATACTCGTACAACTACTACTACTACTTTCACTTCTACTATTGCAACTACAATTGCTACTCCAACTTCTACTGCTACTGCTCCATTTCTACTACAACTACTACTGCAATGACTACTACTACTACTACTAATACTAGCCCAACTACTACTACTACTGCTACTAGTACTACTATTACAGCTACTATTACTGCTACTATCACAACTACTCCAAATACTACTACTACTACAACCACTACTGCTACAACTGATACTCCTACTGCTACAGCTACTACAAATACTTATACTTCTACTACTGCGACTGCTACTACTACTGCTACTACTGCGACTACAATTACAACCACTCCTATATCTACTAGTGCTACAACAGCTTCTATTGCTTCTACTACAGCTATAACTACTACTCCAGCTACTGCTTCTACTTCAACTACTAATACTGCGCCAACTATTGTTGCTATTACCGCTTCTCCTCCTGCTACTACTACCACTACTTCTACTACTACTACAGCTACTACCACTACTACTGTTGCTGCTATACTACTACTATTACTACTACTTCTTCTGCTACTACTACTACTACTATGACTACTATTTCTACTACTACTACAACAACTACTACTACTTCTCCTACTACTACTATGTCTACTACAATTTCTGCTCCGGCTACTGCTACTACTACTGCTACACTACTACGATTACTAATGCTATTGCTACTTCCGCTACTACTGCTTCTGCTGGTACTGCTACTGCTACTACTACTAATATTATTACAATTTCTACTGCCTATACTACTACTTCTCCTACTCCTACTACTACAACACCGGCTATTGCTACTACTACTCCTTCCTCTACTACTACTACAACCCCAACTGCTACTACTAATACTCCTACTAATGCTACTACTACTTATTCTACTACTACTGCGACTACTTTTGTTGCAATTAGTGCTATAGCCATAACTACTGCTACTACTGCTGCTGCTGCTACTTCTATAGCTACTAGAGCTATTTCTACTACTACTACTACTACTACTACTACTGCAGCTAGTTTTGCAACCATTGCAACAACTACTACTACTACTACAACAACTACTACTACTATGACTACTACTATAACAACAACAACTACTACTACTATTTCTGCTACTACAACAACTGCAACTCTGACTTCTACTGCTACTACTACTGCTACTACTTCTACCACTACTACAACTATAGCTTCAAATACAACTTCTCCTTTTACTACTTCTGCTACGACTACTGCTACTACTACTACCACTACTACAGCTACTAGTACTACTACAGCTACTAATACTACAACTACTTCCACTTCTACCACTACTATTACTACTAATACTACTACAACCACTACTTTCGCTACAATTGCAACTACTACTACTACTACAACTCCTATTATGACTACTGCTACTACTACTACTACTACAACAACAACTACTACTACAACAATAATTACTACTACTACTACTCGAATTTCTATTACTACTGCTTTTGCTTCAAATACAATATCTCCTTTTACTACTTCTGCTACTACTACCACTACGACTGTTTCTAGCACTGCTACTGCTACTAATACTATGACTATCACAGCTACTACTACTACTTCTGCTACTACTACTTCTTCTACTACTACTGTCACTACAACTACAGCTGCTAATACTACAAGTACCACTACTTCTCCTACTTCAACTACGACTACTAATACTACTACCACTACTGCTACTACCGTTGTTGCTGCACCTACTACGACTATCACTACTGCAACTACTGTGGCTACTACTATACTACTACTTCTACTACTAGTTCTACTGCTACAACAATGACTACTACTGCTACTATTGCTACAACCACTACTCACACAGCTACCACCATTACTACTCTTACTATAGCTACTGCTACAACTAGCACTTATCCTACTGCTACTACTTCTGGGACTACTATTTCTACTACTAATATTACTATTACTGATACTACTACTGCTGCTACAGCGATTAACGGTACTTCTGTTACTATTGTTACTACTACTACTACTACTACGCTAGTACTACCACGCTTGATACTTCTACTACTACTACTACTATTGCTGCTACTAAAACTAATGCTACGACAACTAATACTACTACTATAACAACAACTACTACTACTTCTATTGTCGCTACTACTATAACTACAGTGGCTACTACAATTGATATTACCACTGTTACTGCTACTACTTCTGCTACTAGTACTACCTCTCCAACTACAATTACCAATCCAAGTACAACTGCTGCTAGTACTACTGCTACTCCTACTAAAACTACTACTACTACTACTACCACTTCAGCTACTACTAGTATTACCACTACTACGACTACTGAAGCAACAACTACAAATCCTTCTACAACAACTGCTACTACAACAACAACTACTGCTGCTGTTGCTGTTGCCTCGACCCATGCCACCACTCTACTACTGTCGTAACATCTACTGCAGCTATTACCACTACTACAACTACAACAACAACTACTACTACTCTTGCTACTACTACTGCTACTACTACTACAACTACTACTATCGCAACTACTATTTCTCCAGCTCCTACTACTACTACCACCACCACTTTTACCACTACTAATAATGCCACTAGTACTACCACCACTATGACTACTACAACTACTGCTACTACAGTATAACTGCTACTTCTACTACTACAACAACAACTACTATTGTTAAAACTAATACTACTATTGCTACGACTAGTACAATGACTTCTTCTCCTATTACTGCTACTACTACTACCACCACCACATCTGCTGCTAGTATTGCTACTACAACAACAATGACTACTACTCCTGCTGCTGCAACTTCTACTACTAGTACTACTACTGCTGCTGCTGCTACTATTGCTAGCACTACAACAACAACAACAACAACAACAACTACTACTACTACTACTACAATAGCAACAAGAACAACTACTACTAATGCTAATGCTGCTATTACTGGTATTGCGACTACTGCTATTGCCACAACTACGAATCTGATGACTGTCGCAATTGCTAGTACTATTGGTTCTACTACTACTACTTTTGCTACTACTACTACTACTACTACTACTACTACTACTACTACTACTACGAATAGGAATGCTTGTTCTACTACTACTATTACTACTACTACTGCTACTACTATTGCAACTTCTACTACTACTACTGCAACTGCTGCTACTACTATTGCTACTAATACTACTAATACTACTACTACGACTGCTACAACTATTACTACTATTACCCCAACTACTAAAACTACTACTACAACTAATACTACAGCAGCTGCTACAGCTACTATTTTGATTATCACTACTACAACTACTACTGCTACTACTGGTACTGCAACAACTACTTCTACTACTCCTACTGCTACTAGTACTACTAGTACTACTAGTACTACTAGTACTACTATTAAAACTATTCCAGCTACTACTACTTTTACTGCCAACACAACTACTACTACTACTACTACCACTGCAGCTGCTGCTACTGCTGCAACTACTACTACTCTTGCGACTTCTCGAACTACCACAACTACCGGCTACTGCTATAATTGCTACTACTACTACTTCTACTACGACCACCACTACTAGTATTCCTCCTTATGCAAATAGCGCAGCTACTTCTACTATAACTACTAATACTACTGCTCCTGCTCCTACAACTAATGCTACTGCTACAACTATAATGACAGCTACAGTTGCTACTGCTCCTACTACGACTACTGCTACAACTATTAATGCGACTACTAGGGCAACTACTACTACTAGTACTCCTGTAGTACTGCTACTACAACTATTATTATTTTTACTAATGATACTCCTAATACTATTGTCACTACTACTACTTCAACTTCTACTACTGCAAACTGCTACTCCTACTTCTACTACTATTACTACTAATACAACCGGTACTACAACAACAACTACTACTACTATGGCTCTTACTGCTACCACTGCTGCTACTACTTTTACTACAACCACTACTACTACTCCTCCTACTGCTACTCTTTTACTACAACCACTACTACTACTCCTCCTACTGCTACTACTTTTACTTCTACTACTACTACTACTATTGCAACTACTGTTACTATTGTTACTTGTACTACTACTACAACTACTACCACTACAACTACTACTACTAATACTACTACTACTCCTACTTCTGCTACTAATACTACTACAACAAATAATACTTCTAATAATACTACTATTACTATCACTTCTGTTACTACTATTGCTACTACCACTGCTACTACTACAACTACGATTACTATTACTACTACTACTACTACTACTATTACTATTACTACTGCTACTACTAGTACTTCTACTGCTACTACTACAACAACTTCTCCGACTACTACTACTACTTTTTTTGCTACCAGCATAACTAATACTACTGCTACAACTAATGCTACTACTGCTTCTACTATTGCTACTCCTACTGCTACTACAGCCGCTACAACTACTACAACTACTAGTACTGCTGCTATTGCTATTGCTGCTGCTACTACTACTACTTCTACAACTACTACAGCCACTCCTACTACTACTACTACTGCTACACCTACTTCTACTACTACTACTTCAACTAATACTAGTACTACTACTACTATTGCTACTACTGCTACTGCTGCTACTACTATAACTACTACTAGACTACTACTGCTGCTCCTACTACCTCTACTACTTCTACTACAACAACAACTACTACTTCTGCTACTATTGCCACTACTGCTACTACTACTACTACTACTTGTACTACTACTTCTGCTACTACTGCTACTATGACTACATCTACTACAATTATTACTAATACAACAATAACTACTACTACTACTACTCTGACTACTATGACTACTACCACTACCACTACCACAACTACTATTTCTTCTACCACTACTACTACTATTGCTGCTACTGCTATTGTTGCCACAGCTACTACAACAAGCGCTATTTTTGCTACTGTAGCAACTACTACAACTACTTCAACTTCTGCTACTATGTTACTATAACTGCTATAGCTTATACTACTACTTGTCCGAGTCCTACTACTACTACTACTCCTACTACCATTTCTACTACAACCACAGCGGCTACTACTCATACTCTTGGTACAACTGATACTACTACTACTTCTACTTCTTCTACGGCTACTATAGTTGCTACTACTACTATTGCTGCTGCTACTACTACTTCTACTGCTGCTACGACTGCTACAACTACTATGACTACTAGTACTACTACATCTACTACGTCGGCCACTATTTCTACGACTACTACTACTACTACGTATATAACTTCTACTATTACTGCTTCTTCTTCTTCTACTACTACTACTACTACTACTACCACCACCACCACCACCACCACCACCACCACCACCACTAGTTCTATTTCTTGTACTACTACTACTACTTTTGCAACTAAAAAAACTGCCACTAGGACTAATACTACTACTACTACTATGTCCACTACTTCTGCTACTACTATTATGACAAATACAACCACTACAACAATAACAACTACTGTTACTGCCATTACTACTGCTACTACTCCTACTGCTACTACTACTACCACTATTATTACAATGACTACTATGGCTGCAACTACTACTGCGACTACTACTACAACTACTATGGCCACTATTACTACTACTCCTCCTACTACTACCACTGCTACAACCACTACTCCTACTTCTACTGCTACTACTAATATTACTACCACTACTGCTACTACTAGTAGAATTACTACTACTACTGTTGCTACTACTGCTTGTAATGCGACTACTATTACTAATACTACTAGTACTGCTACAACTACTATTACAACTTCTCCTACTACTACTTCTTCTGGTACTACTATTGCAAGTTTTGCTACTACTACTACTTCTACTACTTTCACTGCTACTACTTCTGCTATTTCTCCTACTACTACTTCTACTACTACTACTTCTGCTACTCCTACTACTACTACTTCTACTACTACAACTGCTTCAATAGTAACTACTGGTACAATTAGTCATAGTACTTTATATACCACTCTTACTGCTACTACTTCTTCGACTACTTCTACTTCTACCAGAGCTATTGCTGCTGCTACTACTACTTCTCCTACTAATACTACTACTATTGCTACAACTATCAGTATGGTATCTACAACTCCTATAGCTTCTAGACTGCTAATGCTACTTTTGCAACTACGACCACTACTACTATTACTACTACTACTTCGACTACACCTACTATTACTACAGCTACTACGATAATTATTGCTACTACTACTACTAATGATGCTACCACCACCACTACTGCTACTACTACCACAACTGCTCCAACTACTACTACTACTATTATTACTACTACTGCTACTATTACTACAGCTCTGTTGCAGCTACTACTACTACTGCTACTCCTAAGATCACTACTACGGCCACTGCTACTATTGCTACAGGTTGAATTACTGCTACTACTACTACTAATGCTATTGCTACTTCTACTACTATTACTTCTACTATAACTACCACTACTACTACGACTACTACTGCTAGGACTACTACTTCTAGTAGTCTATTACTACTACTACTACTACTGCTGCTGCTGCTCCTACAATAACTACAACTACAACTACTAATACTACTACCACCACTACTACCGCTACTACTACAACCACTTCTACTACTACTACTACCGCTACTACTACTACTACTACTACTACTACTACTACTACTACTTTTACTACTACTACTATAACTACTACTACTACTTCTAAAACTACGGCTACTGCTACTACTACTATAACGACTACTACTACTAGTACTATTGCTGCTCCTACTGCTACTACTACTAATACTACTACTACTATTACTACTGCTGCTGCTGCTACTGCTAGTTCTAATACTACAACTATTACTACCACTACTGCTACTTCTCCAACTACAACTACTATTAATACTGTTGCTATTATTGCTACTGATGCTCCTGCTAATACTACTACTACTATTGCTTCTACTACCACTATTATTTTTGCTACTATTGCTACTACAACAACTACTATTGCTACTACAACTGCGCCAGCTACTAATGTCGCAATGACATCTACTACTACTATTACTTCTCCTACTTCTCCTAATGCTGCTACTATGACAGCGACTACCACTACCGCTACTACTTCTACTACTACTACTACTACAACCACTGCTACTACCACCCCGCCTACTAAAACTACTAGTACTACTTCTACTCCTACTACTTCGGCTATTGCTGCTTCTTCTACTAGTACGACTACTGCTACAACAAATTCTACCAAAACTGCACCAACTAATACTACTGCTGCTACTAGAAATCCCACTGCTACTACTGCTATGACAATAATTGATACATTTCCTACTACTATGACTACAACTACCACAACTACTACAACTCCTACTACTACTACTACTACTACCTCAACTGGTACTACTCGCACTCCAACTACTGCTACTACTCCTACAACAACTACTACTATTGTTACTCCTACAACTACTACAACTACTGCTTCAATTACTACTATTACTCCAACAACTACTACTACTTTCATTGTCAGTTCGGCTACTACTTCTGCTGCTACTGCAATGACTACTATTACTGCAACTGCGGCTAGTACTGCTACTACTACAACTTGTGCTATAACTGCAACTTCTAGTACAACTACTACAACTTCTACTTTAACTACTGCTACTGCTTCTACTACTACTTCACCTACTACTACCACTGCTACTACTATTGCTACTACCACTACTTCTAATACTCCTAGTCTTGCTATGGCTACTACTTCTACCACTACTACTACAAATGCTTCTATTACTGCTTCTACTACAACTTCTCCTACTACTACTAGTTTTGCTGCTACTACTACTGCTGCTACTGCTACTACTACTGCTTCTAGTACTACTACTACTTCTCCTTCTACTACTTCTGCTACTACAACTACTGCTATTGATACTACTACATCTACTACTACTGCTATGACCACTATCACTTGGACTACTCATACTACTGCTCCTACTGCTACTACTGCAACTTTTGCTCCTACTCCTACTCCTACTACTATTTCAACTACTACTACTACTTCTACTAGTACTTCTGCTACTACTACTGCACCTACGACTATTGTTACAATAACTACTACTACTGTGGCAACTAATACTACTACTACTACTTTAACCACTACTACTATTGCTATTGCTACTACTACTGCAATATTGACTACTATTACTACTACTATGACTACTGCTACACTAATACTACTATTGACGTTGTCACTATTACTACTTCTACTACTACAATTGCTGCTAATACTATTACAACTACTACTATTACTACTACTAAGACTACTATTATTACTAAAATGACAACAACAACGACAACAACTACTACCACAGCTACTACAACTTCTCCTACAACAACAATAACAACTACTGCTATTGCTACTACTCCTAATACAACTTATGCTACAACTTCTACTACTACTACTGACGCTACGACTGCTGCAACTACTACTTCTGCTACTACTTATACCACTAATACTACTACAACTATTACTGTAACTACAACAACTACTACAACTTATGCTACAACTACTTTTTCTACAACTACAACTACTACTACTTCTACTTCAAGTACTGCTACTGCTTCTACTACTACTTCTCCTACTACTACCACAACTACTACTATTGCTACTGCCATTGCTACTACTACAACAACAACTGCTGCTGCTACTTATACTGCTGCTACTACTACTACCACTACGACTACTACAGCTACCACTATTACTACTCCGCCACAACTACTAGTTCTACTACTACAACCACTACTACTACCACTACTACTACTACTACTACTACTACTACTACTACTACTACTACTACTACTACTACTACTACTCCAACTACTACTACTACAACCACTACTGCTGCTACTGATACTCCTACTACCACTGCTACTACAACTAGTTATACTTCTACATTTGCTATTGCTACTCCTAATACGGCTACCACTGTTCCTACTATTACTACCCCTCCTAGTTCTACTAGTGCCACAACCGCTTCTACTGCTTCTACTACTACTACTACTACTAGTACCACTCCTATTGCTACTACTACTACTACTACTGCACCTACTATGGTTGCTCTCACTACTTTCGCTACTACTACTGATACAACAACACCTACTACTACTACTTCTACTACTACTACAGCTACTACCACTACTGCTACTATGATTACTGCTACAAATACTACTACTACTACTACGTCTGCAACTATTGCTACTACTGCTACTACTACAACAACAACTACTACTTTTACTAACACTACTAGTATTACTACAATTATTACTACTACTACTACTACCACAACTACTATGACTACTACTGCTACTACTACTAAGACTACTATTTCTATACCTACTATTACTACTACTATTTCTCTTCCTACTACCACCTCTATTATAACTATTGCTACTTCAACGATTACTACTACTGCTACTAATACTAGTACAACTACCGCTACTGCTACTACTACTACTACTACAACTCCTACTAATATAACTACTGCTACTATTTCCTCTACTCTTGTGCTAAGTATTACAACTACCACTACTCCTACTACTACTACTGCTACAACTGCTATAATTTTTACCAATGATACTCGTACAACTACTACTACTGCTTCAATTTCTAATACTGCAACTACAATATCTAATCCTACTTCTATTACTACAGCTCCTTCTATTACTGCTACTACTCCTACAATGACTTCTACTACTGCTACCACTAATAATACTACCTCAACTACTACTGCTGCTGCTGCTATTATTGCTACTACCGCTACTACTACGACTACAACTACTCCGACTACTACTACTACAACCACTACAGCTATTACTGATACTCCAACTACTATTGCAACTACAACTACTTATACTTCTACTACTACTATTGCTACTCCTACTACTGCTACTACTGTTCCTACAATTACTACCACTCCTACACCTACTAGTGCTGCAACTACTTCTATTGCTTCTACTATAGCTACTACTACTACTCCTACTACTAATATTGCGCTAACTACTGTTGCTATTACCGCCTTGGCTACTACTATGGGTGCTACCACCACAACCACTACTACTACTATTAGTACTACTACTACTACTTTTGCTACTGCTACTACAACTGGTACTATTACTACTACTACTACTATGACTACTGTTTCTACAACTACTACAACTACTACTACTTCTCCTACAACTGCTACATCTACTACGACTATAACTACTACTACTACTGCTACTACCACTATAACTACTATTGCTACTAATACTACTACAATTGCTTTTGCTACTACTACTACAATGACCACTACTACTACTACTACTACTCGTAATTCTTCTACTACAACAACTTCTACTCTGACTAAAAATACAACTACCACCCGACTGGTACTACTATAATGACTACTACTACTAGTACAACAACAACAATAACAAAAATAGCTACTACTACTACTACTATAACTACTATTGCTCCTACTACTACTATTGCTAGCTGCTCCTACTACTACTATTACTACAACTACTACTACTATTTCTAGTACTATTACTACTACAACTACTATTACTCGTAGTACTACTAATACTACTTCTACTGCTACTACTACCACTACTACAATTATACTACTACTACTGTTGCTTCTGCTACTACTACTACTACTCCCACTATTAATCTTACTATTACTACTATTGCTACTACTACTATTGCTGCTTCTACTACTACTACTATTTATAAAACTTCTAGTATTCCTACAACTAGTACTACTACTGCTACTACTACTACTACTACATTTATTGCTGCTACTATAATTATACTACTACTACTGTTGCTTCTGCTACTACTACTACTACTACTACTCCCACTATTTATCTTACTATTACTACTATTACTTCTGCTACTACTATTACTACTACTCCCACTTCTACTATTTCTACAACTACTACTACTACTGTTGCTACTACTACTACTACTACTATAACTACTACTACTGTTGTAACTATTATTAATACTACTATTACTTCTACAACTTCCCCTATAATTACTACTACTGCTACTACTACTACTACTAATACTACTACCAGTACTACTACTAATACCACTACTACGACAACTAATACTACTGTTGCTGCTACAACGACTATTGCATTTGTTGTTGCTACTACTACATCTAACTACCGCATCTGTTGCTACTACTACAACTTCACCTACTACTACTACTACTACTTCTACTACTATTACTATTATTACAGCTGCTACTACCACTAGCTAGACTACTACTATTACTACTGCTACTAATGCTACTAGGACTACTACTACAACAACCACAGCATCTACTACTGCTGGTATGACTACTATTACTACTACTACTCCAGCTACCACTACTGCTACTATTACTACTACAACTACTTTTGCTACTACTAATATTGCTGCTATTTTAATAGCTACAACTACTACTGCTCCTACTTATACTATAGCTGCTGTTGTTGCCAATTGTACTGCTACTACAACTCCCGCTACTACTAACATTGCTACTACTACTATTACTACTGCTGGTAATACTACTATCCTCACTAATGTTGCTACTGTAATTGTTGCTACAAATACTACAGCTACAACTGCTACAACTACCACTGCTTTTTCTACTAAAATTACTACTACTACTCTAGCTGCTACAATATCTACTACTACTACTACTACTGCTACGATATTTACTACAACTTCTACTAGTACAACTGCTACTACTTCTACTACTACTACCACCACTACTAATACTATTATTGCTGCTACTACTACTACTTCTACTACTACTAGTACTACTACTACTACTATTACTACTATTGTTGCTGCTGCTGCTACTACTGCTACTATGACTACTACAGCTACTACTACTGCTACTACTATTACAACTACTGCTAGTCATACTACTACCACCACTAATGTTGCTGCTGCAACTACTACTACTACAACTACCATGACTACTACTACTATGACTACAACTACTACCACCACTACTACAACTACTGCTACTATTACTACTACAGTTGTTGCTACTACTTCAACTACTACTATTTATGCTACTACTACTGCTACTACTACTACTACTACTACTAATGCCATGACTGCTACTACCACTGTGGCTATTAATATTTCTACTATTACAGCTTCTATGACTACTACTAATGCTACAACAATAATAACTACTACTACTATTACTTCCACTGCTACTACTGCTGCCTTTGCAATTGCTACTACTTCTTCTACTACTACTACTACATCTCCTAATACTTCTAGTACTTCAACTATATAGCAACTACTTCTACAACTATTATTACAACTACTTCTGCTAATTCTGCTACAACTACCACTACCACTACTACTATTACCATGACAACTATGACTGTTACTACTACAACAACTACAACTACTTCAACAATAATAACTACTATGTTTCCGATAATAACAAGTACTATTACCTCTCCTACTACTATGACTCCTCCTCCTACTACTACTACAACTACTACTATTGCTCCTACTACTACTTCTACTACTGCTATTGCTACTACTACTGCAACTACTACTACTACAACTATCGCTACTACTACTACTCACAAAAAACTACTTCTAATGCTACTACGACTGCTAATATTACTACTGCTACTACTATTATCTCTACTGCTACTACTACTACTCCTAAAGCTACAACCACTACTGTTGTTGCTGCTACTATTACCATAGCAACAACTACTACTACTGCTGCTGCTTCAACTACTACTAGTTCTACTCATATTGCTACTGCTACTGTTACAACTGCTACAATAACTACTACTGATACTACCACAAATACTGCTACTACTAATACTATTCTGACTATTGCAACTACTGCTGCTGCTACTACTACTACTATAGCTACTATTACTGTAACTACTGCTACTACAGCTATTGCTACTACTACTACTACTCCTACTACTACTGTAATAACTACAACTGCAGCTCCTACAACTACTACTAATATGACTACTACAACTATAACAACAACAACTACTACTACTACTACTACTACCACCACCACCACCGCAACCACCACCACCATTACTTCCAATACTACTACTACTAGCACTAGTACTAATTGTAGCCCAACTCCTACTCCTACAACTACTAGTAGTGGTAGTACTAGTAGCAACAGTAGTAGTTATAGTAGTGTAGTTGTAGTTGTATTAGGAGTAGTAGTTGTAGTATTAGTAGTAGCAGTGGTAGCAATTGTAATGGTAGCAGTAGTCGTAGAAGTTGGAGAAGTAGCAGTAGTTGTAGTAGAAGCAACAACTACAATATAAGTAGTTACAATAGTTGGAAAAGTAGTAGTAGTAGAAATAGTAGTAGTAGTAGTAGTAATAGTAATAGTAATAGTAATAGCTGTAGGAGTAGTAGTTGTAATAGTATTAGAAGTAGTAGTAGCAGGACTAATAGTAGTAATAGCAATAGCAAAAGTGGTAGCAGGGCCTGTAGCACTAGTTGTAATAGTAGTAGCAGTAGTAGCGATAATAACTATAGTCGTAGTACTAGTAGCAGCAGCAACAATAGTAGTAGTAGTAGTTGTTGTTGTTGTTGTAGGGTAAGCAGAAGCAGAATTAGTAGCAGCGGTAGTAACAGTAGTAGTTGTAGTTGTTGCAGTAGTTCTTAGAGATGAAGTAGTAGTTGTAGTATTAGTTGTAGTAGTAGTAGCAGCAGTAGTAGCAGCAGTAGTAGCAGCAGTAGTCATAGTACTAGTAGTAGCATTGGTAATAGTACCATTAGCAGTAGTAGTAGAGCTAGTTATAGGAATAGTAATAGTAATAGCAGTAGGTGGAGTATTAGTAGTAGCAGTAGCAGTAGCAGCAGCAGCAGCAGTAGTAGTAGTTATAGTAATAGTAGCAGTAGTAATAGTTATAGCAGTAGTAGTTGTACTAGTAGTCGTAGTAGCAGCAATAGTAGCATTTGTGCTAGTAATGGTAGTAGTTGTTATCATTGTAGCAAAAGTAGCAGTAGTAGCAATGGTAGTAATAGTAGTAGAAGAAGTTATAGTGGAAGTAGTAGGAGTAGTAGTAGTGGTAGAAGTTATAATTGAATTAGTAGTAGCTGTAGTAGTCATACCAGTAGTAATCGTAGTAGGGGTAATAGTAGTAGAAGAAGCCATAGTAATAGTAGTAGTAGCAGCAACAGTAGTAGTAGGAGTAATAGTTGTAGTATTAGTAGTAGCAAAGTAGTAGTAGTAGTAGTATTAGTTGCAGTAGTAGCAGTAGTAGTAGTAGTGGCAGTAATAGTAGTAGAAGTAGTAGTATTATTAGTACTAGTAGTAACAATAGTAGTAGTATTAGGAGTAAAAATTGTAGCAGTAGTAGTAGTAGAAGTAGCAGCTATAGTAGTAGTAGTAGCAGTAGTGGTAGTAGTAGTAGTATTAGTACTAGTAGTAGTAGGAGTAGTAGTAGAAGGAGTAATAGTTGTAGGAGTAGTAGAAGCATTAGTAGAAGCTGTAATAGCAATATTACTTGTGGAGGAAGCAATATTTGTAGTAGTGGTAGTAGTAGTAGTAATAGTATTAGCTGTAGCAGTAGTAGCAGCAGTAGCAGAAGTAGTAGCAGTCGAAGAAGTAGAAGTGTAGTAGCAATAGTAACCATAATATTAGTAGTAGTAGTATGAGAAATAGTAGTTGTATTAGTAGCAACAACAATAATAGCTGCATTAGTAGTAGTAGTAGTGGTAGTAGTGGTAGTAGTAGTAGTCACAGTAGTATTAGTAGTCGCAGTAGTAGTTGTTGTAGTAGTAGTAAAAGTCATAGTATTAGCAATAGCAGTAGAAGCAATAGTAGTAATAGTAGTCGTAGCAGAAGCAATATTTGCAATAGTGGTAGAAGTAGTAGTAGTTGTATTAGTAGTAGTAGCTGCAACGACAACAACAATGTTAGTAGTAGCAGTGGAAGGAGTAGCATCATAGTAACAGTAGTAGAAGTAGCATTGGTAGTAGTAGTAGGAGAAATAGTAGTAGCATTAGTAGCAATAAAAATAACAACAACATTAGTAGTAGTTGTTGTTGTGGGAATAACAATCGCTGTAGTAGTAGTATTAGTAGCCGCAGTAGTCATAGTAGTAGTAGTAGCAGCAGGAGTAGTACTAGTAGCAGTCGTAGTTGCAGTAGTAGTAGCAGTAGTAGGAGTTATAGTAGTACTAGTAGCAAGAGTGCCAGGAGCAATAGTGACAGTAGTAGTAGCAGTATAACTAGTAGTAGTTGTAGTAGTGGTGGTAGTAGTAGTAATAGTAGTAGTAGCAGTAGTAGCAATAGTAGTAGTAGTAGTAGTAGTAGAATAAGGAGAATTAGTAGTAGTATGAGTAGTAGTAGAAGTAATCGCAGTAGTAGCAGTAGTACCAATAGTTGCAGTAGTAGCAGCAGTAGGAGAAGTTGTAGGAGTCATTCTATTAGTAGCAGTAGCAGCAACAGTGGACACAAAAAGTAGAAGTTGTAGTAGTATTAGTAGTTGCAGCAGAACTAGTAGTAATAAAAGTCATAGTAGTAGTAGTAGTAGTAGTTATAGTAGTAGTTCTAGTAGTAGAAGTTATTGTAAAAGTAGCAGTAGTTGTAGTAATAGTAGTTGCAGTAGCAGTAGTTGTAGTACTAGTAGTTGCAGTAGCAGTAGTAGTTATAGTATTAGTAGCAGAAGCAATATTTACAGTAGTGGCATTACAAGTAGTAATAGTATTAGCATGGCAGCAGTAGCAGTAGTAGTAGTAGCTGCAGTAGTAGCAGTCGAAGGAGTAGCAACATTGTAGCAGTAGTAGGAATAGCATTAGTAGTAGTAGTAGGAAAAATAGTAGTAGTATTAGCAGCAACAAAAACAAGAACAACATTAGTAGTAGGACTAATAGTAGCAACAACAACAGTAGTAGTAGTAGTAGTAGAAATAGTAGTAATACTCAGAGTAGTAGTAGCAATAGTGGTAGCAATAGTAGTAGTAGTAGTAGTATTAGTAGCAGTAGTAATAGTAGTAGCAACAAGAGTAGTAGCAGTAGAACTAGTAGTAGTAGTAGTAGTGGTAGTAGTAGAAGTAGTAGTACTAATAGCAGTAGTAGCAATAGTAGCAGTGGAGTAGTAGTAGAATTAGGAGAAGTAGGAGTAGTAGTAGTGGAAGAAGAAGTAGTCACAGTAGTAGTAGTAGTAGTAGTAGGAGTTGCAGTAGTAGTAGCAGTAGGTGAAGTAGTAGGTGTTATTCAATTAGTAGCAATAGCAACAACAACAGCTATAGGAAAAGTAGAAGTTGTAGTAGTAGCAGTAGCTATAATAGCAGCAACAATAATAGTAGTAGTAGTAGCAGCCACAGTTGTAGTAGTAGTGGTTGTAGTAAAAGTAGCCCTATTAGTAGCAGTAGCAACAACAACAAGAGCCATAGTAGTAGTAACAATAGTAGGAGTAGATGTAACAGTAGCAATAGTAGTAGTAGTTATTGTAATAGTTGTTTTGATAGTAGTATTAGATGTAGTAGTAGTAGTGGTAGTAGGAAAAGCAATTGTGGTAGAAGTAGTAGTAGCAGAAGTTGTAGCAGTAGAAGTAGTAGTAGTAATAGTAGGAGAGGTAGCAGTAGTATTAATAGTACTAGCTGTAGTAGTAGCAACAATAGTAGTAATAGCAGTAGTAGTAGTCGTACTAGTAGAAGTAGTTGCAGTAGTAGTGGTAGTAGTAGTTATAGTCTTGGTTGTTGCAGAAATGGAAGTAGTAGTAAGAACAGTAGTAGTATTAGTAGAAGAAAAAGTAGTAGCAGTAGTAGTAATAGTAGTTGTTGCAGTAGATGTAGTAGTAGGAGGAGGAGAACGCATAGTAGTAGTAGCAGTAGTAGAAGTAGTGCTAGTAGTCATAGAAGCAGTAGTAGTAGCTGTATTAGTAGTAGTAGTAGTCGTTGGAGTAGCAGTCTTAATAATAGTAGTTGCAATCGTAGCTGTTGCAGCAACAACAGTAGCAATAGTAGTAGTAGTAGTAGTAGTAGTAGTAATAGTATTAGCAGTAGTTGTCGTAGTAGCAATAGTAGCATTAGGAGGAGTAGTAGTAGTAGTAGTGGAAGTAGCAGTAGTAGTAATCGCAGCAGTAGTAGAAGCTATAGTAATAGAAGTCATAGTAGTAGTAGTAATAGTAGTAGGAGGAGGAGTAGTAGTTGTAGTAGCAGTAGCAGTAGTAGCTATAGTAGCAGTAGTAGAAGTAGTAGTAGGAATAGCAATTGTAGTAGCAGTAATAGAAGTTGTAGTAGTAGCAGCGGCCACAGCAGTAATATTAGTAAGTGAAGTAGTGGAAGTTATTATTATAGGAGCAGTTATAGTTGTAGTAGCAATTATGATAGTAGTACTATTAGTAGCAGTAGTTGTAGTAGTAATAGTTGCAATAGTAGCAGTAGTAGCAGTAGTTGTAGTAATAGTAGCAGTATAAGCATGAGTAGCTGCATTAGTTGTAATAGTAGAAGTAGTAGTAATAACAGTGATAGCCGTAGCAGCTGTAGTAGTAATAATAGTAGCAACAGCAGTAGTAGTAGAAGTAGTAGCTGTGTAGTAGCAGTAGAAGCAGTAATAGTAGTAGTAATAGTAAGAGAAATCATAGCAGTCGCAGTAGTGGTAGTGACAACAATAGTAATAATAGTAGTAGTAGTTGTTGTAATAGCAGCAACAGTAACAACAATAGTAGTAAAAGTATTGGTAGGAGTACTAGAGTATTACTAATAGTAGTATTAGAAGTAGAAGGGGTAGAAGCAAGAGTAGTAGCAATAGTAGTGGAAGAAGTGGTAGTTGTCTAAGTAGTAGGAGAAGTCAAACCAGCATTAGTTGTAAGAGGAATAGTAGTAGGAGTAGTAGTTGTCATGGTAGTAGCAGTAGTAGTATTATTAGTAGTAGTAGTAGCTGTAGTAGTCATTGTAGTAGTAGTAATAGTAGCAGCTATGATAATAGCAGCAATAGTTGTAGTAGTAGTAGTAGTTGTACTAGTAGTAGTAGTACCAATAGTAGTAGCAGTAGTCATAGTAGTAGTACCACTAGCAGTAGTAGTAATAAAAATAGTAGTAGCATTAGTAGCAGTAGCAGCAGTAGCGGTCGTTGTAGTTGTTCTAGCAGTATTTATAGTAGCAGAAGTAGCAATAGCAATAGCAATAGTAGTAGCAGCTATTGTAGCAGTACTAGATTTTGTAGTAGCAGTTCTAGTAGTAGTAGTACCAATATTAGTAGTAGTAGTAGTAGCAGGAGCAATAGTAGTAGTAGTAGTAGTGGCCACTGTAATAGTAGGAGTAGAAGTAGTAATAGTATTAGCAGTAGTATTAGTTGTAGTAGTAGTAGCAGTCATAGTAGTAGTAGTAATTAGTAGTAGTAGTAGTAGTAGTCATTGTTAGTAGTAGTAGTAGGAGTTGTCATTGTAGTTATTATAAGTAATAGTAGCAGTAGTAGTACTTGTTGTAGTAGTAGTACTAATAGCAGCAGCAGCAGTAGTAGCAGAAGTAGGAGTAGTCATAGTAATTGCAGTAGTTGTACTAATAACAGTGGCAGTAGTACTAGTAGTAGTTGTTGTAGTTGTAGTAGCAGTAGTAGTAGTAGTGGTGGTGGTGGTAGTAGTAGTAACTGCACAGCAGCTGCAATTGTTGTAGTAGTAGTAGTCGTGGAAGTTGTAGTTGCAGGGACAATAGTAGTAGTTGTTATAGTAGTAGTAGAAGTAGTAGTAGCAGTAGCAGTACTAGTATAATGAGTAGTAGTAGCAGTAGGAGTCGCAATAGTAGTAGTAGGAGTGGGAGTAGTAGCAGAGGTAGCAGTCGTAGTGGTAGTGGCAGTTGGAATAGTAGTAGTAGTTGTCATAGTAATAGCAGCCGCAGTAGCAGTAGTAGTAGCAATAGTAGTAGGAGTAGTAGTAGTGGCAGTATCATTAGTAGCAGTAGAAGTAGCAGTAGCAATAGCAGTAGCAATGGTAGTAGTAGTTATTATTGTTGTTATTGTAATAGCAGTAGTAGATGCAGTAGTTGCATTAGTAGTAGTAGGAGAAGTAGTAGTGCCAGCTACATTAGTAGTAGGAGCCGAAGTAGTAGATGTTGTAGTAGTAGTAGCGGCATTTGTAGTAGTAGCAAGTAGTAGAAGAAATAGTAGTAGTAGTAGCAATAATAGTAGTAGAAGAAATAGTAGTGGTAGTAGCCATAGTAGTAGTAGCATCAATAATAGTAGTAATAGTAACAGTAGTAGTAGTAGCAATTGTAGTAGTAGTAGTATTAGCAGTAGTTGCAGAAATAGTAGTAACAGCAATAGTAGAACAAGTAGTAGTAGTAGCAGCAGTAGCAGTATTGCTGCAGTAGTAGCAATAATAGCAGTAGTAGCAATAGTTGTAGTAGTAGGAGCAGTAGTCGCAGTAGTACTAGCAGTTGTTGCAATAGTAGTTGCTATTGTAGGAGTAGTAGTCCTAGTAGTAGTAGTAGTATTAGTAGGAGTACTACTAGGAGCAGTAGTAGTAGCAATAGGAGGAGTTACAGTTGAGGCAGTAGTAGTAGGAGTAGTCGCAGTAGTAGTAGGAGTAGTCGCAGCAGTCGTAGTTGTAGAAGAAGTAGTAGTAGTAGTACTAGTAGTAGTAGTAGTAGTAGTCGTAGTAGCAGTAGTAGTAGCTATAGTAGTAGTAGCAGTGGTAAGCATAGTTACAGTAGTAGTAGTTGTAGTAGTAGCAGTAGTAGTAGTTGTAATGAGTGTTGTTATTGTTATTGTAGTAGTAGCTGTTGCTGTAGTAGCAGCAACAGCAGTAGTATTAGTGGAAGTAGCAGCAGTACTAGCAGTAATAGTTAGTATTAGCAGCAGGAGTCGTAGTAGTAGGTGTAGTAGTAGTAGCATTGGCAATTATTGTAGCCATAGGAGTAGTAGTTGTAGCAGTTGTAGTAGTAACAGTTGAAGTAGTAGTAGTAGTAGTATGACTAGTGGTAGTAGTAGTAGCAGTAGTAGGTGTAGGAGTAGTAATAGTAGTATAGTAGGAGTAGAAGTAGTTGTAACAGTTGTAGTAATCACAATAGTAGTAGTAGTTGCAGTAGTAGTGGCAGTTGTTGTAGCAGTAGAAAGAGTAGCAGTAGCGCTAGCATTCGTAGAAGTTGTGGCAGTTGTAGTATGAGATGTAGTAGTAGTATCAGTTATCGTAGTATTAGTTGTAGAAGTCGCAGTACTAGTAGTAGCAGAAGAAATGGTAGTAGTATTAAAAGGACTAGTAGTTGTAGTAGTTGTAGCAGTAGGAGTAGTGGTAGTAGTAATAGTTGTAGAAGAAATAGAAGTAGTTGTGGTAGTTGTAATAGTTTCTTGTAGTTGGAGCAATAGCAATAGTATTATGAGTAGTCTTATAGTAGGAGTTGCCGTAGTAGTAGTAGTAGTAGTAGGAGTGAGAGTAGTAGTAGTGGTGGTGGTAGTAGTAGTAGTACTAGTGGTGTAGCAGTATTAGTAATGGTAGTACTAGCAAAACTAGTAATAGTACTAGTAGTAGTAGCAAGAGCAATAGTCGTAGTAGTAGTAGTAATAGTAGTAATAGCAGAAGTATTAGTAATGTTATGAGTAGTTGTAGCAGTAGGACTAGTAGTAGTAGTAGTGGTAGTAGGACTTAAAGTAGTAGTAGCAGTGGTAGTGGTAGTTGCAGCAATTGTTGTAGTAGTTGTATTAGTAGTAGCACTGCTAGTAGTAGAAGTAGCAGTCATAGTTGTAGGAGTGGCAGTCATAGCAGTAGGAGTAGCTGTTAGGACAATAGCATTAGTAGCAGTAGCAGTAGTAGGAGTAGGAGCAGCAGATACAGCTGGTGCAGTAGTAGTAGTAGAAATAGTAGTGGCAGTAGTTTTAGCATTAGTAGTAGTGGTAGTTGTACTATTAGTAGTAGTAGTAGTAGTTGTAGTAATAGTAGTTGTTGTAGGAGTACTACTAGTAGCAATTGTACTAGTAGTGTAATAGCAGCAGTAGTAGTAGGAGGAGTAGGAGTAGCAGTAGTTGTAGTAAAGTAGGAATAGGAGTAGTAGTAGTAATTGTAGAAGTAGGCGAAGGAGTAGTAGTAGGCGTAGGAGTAGGAGTAGTAGTATCAATAGTCAAAGTAGTAAAACTAGTAGTTGTAGTAGCAAAAGTAGTTGTAGTAGTAGGTGTAGTTGTAGTAGTAGTAGTAGGAGAAGTAGCAGTAGCAGCTGCAGTAGTAGTAGTAGAATTATTAGTAGTAGTAACAGTAGTAGTAGTAGTAGTAGCAGTAGCTGTAGTAGTCGTCGTCATCGTAGTAGTAGTAGTAGCAGTAGTAGCGGTAGTAGCAATAGGAGTAAGAGTGGTAGTGGTAGAAGCAACTGCAGTAGTATTAGTAGTAGCAGAGTAGTAGTAGTAGCAGTAGCAATGGTAGCGATAGTTGTCGTAGTAGAAGTAGTAGTCGTAGTGGTAGCAGGAGTAGTAGTAGTAGGTATAGTAGTAGTAGTAGCAATAGCTATAGTAATTGTTGTAGCAATAGTAATAGTTGTAGTAGTAATAGCAGAAGTCGTAGTAGTAGTAGTAGTAGTAGTAGCAGAAGCCGTAGTAGTAGTAGTAGTAGTAGCAGTAGTAGTAGTAGTAGTAGTAGTAGTAGAAGTAGCAGCAGCAGTAGCTGTAGTAGTAGTTGGAGGAGCAGCAGTAGTTATAAGAGTAGTAGTTGTCGTAATAGTAACAGCTGCAATAGTAGAAATAATAGTAGTAGAACTAGTAGTAGCTGAAGTAGTAGTCGTGGTAGTAGTTGTAGTAGTTGTAGTAGCTGAAGAAAAAGTAGTAGTTGTTGCACTAGCAGCATTAGTAGTAGTAGGAGTAGCTGTAGTAGTAGCAGTAGTATTAGTAGTAGTTGTAGTAGAAGAAGTAGCAGTAGTTGTCACAGAAGTGGTACTGATAGTAGTAGTTGAAGTACTAGTAGTAGTAGTAGTACTAGTGGTAGTAGTAGTAATAGTTGTAGTAGAGTTGTAGTAGTAGTAGTAGCAATAGTAGTAGCAGAAATGGTGGTAAGAGGAGTAGTAGTAGTAATAGTAGTAGTGTTAGTAGTAGTTGTATTAGTTGTACTGGTATTAGTTGTAGTAGTAGTATTTGTAGTAGAAGTAGTAGTAGTAGTATTAGTAGTAGTAGTAGTGGTGGTGGTAGCAGTAGTAGTAGGAGTAGTAGTACAAGTAACAGTTGTAGCAGTAGTTGCAATTGTAGTAGTGGTGGTGGTGGTGGTGGTGGTTGTAGTAGTTGTAGTAGTGGTAGTTGTAGTAGTACCAGTTGTATTAGTAGTAGTAATAGTAGTAGTAATAGTTGGAAAAATATTAATAGGAGTAGTAGTTGTTATTGCAGCAGTAGTAGCTGTAGTAGTAGAAGTAGAAGTTGCATTAGTAGAAGCGGAAGTAGCTGTAGTGACAGCAGTAGTAGGAGTATCATTTGTAAAAGTAATAGTAGTTGTAGTAGTTGCAGTAGTAGAAGTACTAGTAATAGTAGTAGTAGATGTAGCAGTTGTTTTAGTAGTAGTAGTAGATTTTGTAATAGTTGTAGTAGTCGTAGGCGACGTAGTACTAGTAATAGTAGCAGTTGCAACCATAGTAATAGTATCATTAGCAATAGTAGTAGTAGTAAAAGTAGTAGTAGTTGTTATTGTAGTGTCAGTAGTAGCAGTAGGAGTAGTAGTACTAGTTGTAGATGTAGCAGCAGCAGGAGTAGTTGTAGCAGTGGTTGTAGTCAGAGTAGTAGTAGCAGATGTTGTAGTAGTAGTAGTAGTAATAGTAAGAGAAGAAGTCATAGTAGTACTAGTAGCAGTAGTACTATTAGTTTTAATAGTAGTAGTAGTAGTTGTTGTTGTTGCAATAGAATTGGCAATCGTAGCAGTAGTAGCAGAAGTTGTTATAGTAGTCGTAGTGGTGGTAGTACTAGTGGGATTAGTAGTACTGCCAGTAGCAGTAGTAGTAGCACTAGGAGTAGGAAAAATAGTGGTAGCGACTGCAGTAGTGGTAGTAGTAGAAGCAACAGTAGTTTCAAGAGTAGTAGTACTAGTAGCTGTGGTTGTAGTAGTTGTAGTAGTAGAAGTAGTAGTTGTTGTAGTAGTAGTAGCAGACGTTACGGTAGCAGTAGAGCAGAAGCAGCGGTAGCAGTTGTAGTAGCAATAGTTGTAGTAGTTGTTGTAGTAGCCGTAGTAGCAGTCATAGCAATAGTAGTAGTAGCAGTAGCAGCAGTAGTAGCAGCCGTAGTAGAAGTTTTAGCAGGTGCAGTAGTACTCGAGTAGTACTAGTAGTAGTAGTACTAGCAGCAAAATTAGTGGCAGTACCATTAGTCATTGTAGCAACAGCAGTAGTAGCAATCATAGTAGAATTAGTAATAGCAATAGTGGTAACGGAAGTAGTAGTAGTATGATAAGTAGTAGTTATGGTAGTAGGAGTAGTAGTAGTAGAAGTAGTAGTAGCAGTAGTAGTAGTTGTTGTAGTAGTTATAGTCGTAGTAGCAGCAACAGTAGTAGTAGTAGTAGTAGTAGTGGCAGAAATAGTAGTAGTAGCTGTTGAAGTAGGAAAAGTAGTAGTAGCAGTGGTAGTCATTGTAGTAGTGGTGGTAGCAGTAGTAGCGGTAGTAGTTGTTGTAGTAGTAGCAGAAGTAGTAGTAGCTGTAGTAGGAGTTGTAGTAGTAGTTGTAGTATTAGTAGTAGTAGTAGCAGTAGTAGTAGCTGAAGTAGTAGTAGTAGGAGAAGTAGTAGTAGTATCAGTAGGAGTAGTAGTAGTAGCCATGCTATTAGTAGGAGTAATAATATTATAAGCAGTAGTAGTGGTAGTAGTAGTAGCTTTAATAGTAGCAGAAGTAGTAAAAGGAGAAGTTGTATTTGAAGTGGTAGCAGTAGCCGTTGTAGAATTAGTATTAGCAATAGAAGTAGTACTAGTTGTAGTAGTAGTAGCAGTAAAAGTCAGAGTTGTAGCAGTTGTAGTAGCAGAAATAATGGTAGTAGTAGTAGAAATTATAGTAGTCGTAGATGTTGTTGTTGTTGTAGTAGTAGTAGTAGCAGTAGTAGTTGTAGTAGTGGTAGTAGTAGTAGTAATAGTAGTAGTAATAGTAGTAGTAGTAGTAGACGAAGAAGAAGCAGTAGAAGCCATTGTGGTGGTAATAGTAGGAGCAGTAGTAGGTGTGGTAGTAATAGTAGGAGCAATAGTAGCCGTAGTAGGAGTAGCAGTAGCAGCAGTAGAAATAGAAGTAGTAGTAGTAGCATAGTAGTGGGAGTATCAGTAGTAGTAGTAGTGGTTGTAAAAGTTGTACTAGTTGGAGTAGTAGTAGTTATGGTAGCAGTGGTAGTAGCAGTAATAGTAGCAGTAGTAGTAGTAGTAGCGGTAGTAGCAGTAATAGTAGCGGTAGTAGTAGTAGTAGTAGCAGTAGTTGTACTAGTTGGAGTAGTTATTAGTAGTAGTAGTAGTAGTAGTAGCAGTGGCAGTTATAGTCGGAGTAGTAGCAGTAGTAGGAGCAGTAGCAGTAGTAGTTTGACTAGCAGTTGCAGTTGTAGTTGTAGAAGTTGTAGTAGAAGCAGTAGTAGTTGAAGTATCAGTGAAAATAATAGTAGTTGTAGTAGTAGTAGAAGGAGAAGTTGTTGTGATAGTAGGTGTTGGAGTAGAGGAAATAGTAGCAATTGTTATAGTAGTAGGAGCAATAGTGGTAGAAGTAGTAGCAGTAGTCGTAGTTGTAGTAATATTAGTTGTAGTTGTATTAGGAGCTGTAATAGTAGTATTAGTAGTAGTAGAAGTAGTAGTAGTTATTGTTGCAATTGTAGCAGTGGTAATAGGAGCAGTAGTAGCAG